>ML103225.1:0-65775 GCA_003697995.1 Taxidea taxus jeffersonii
GCCCTCCCACAAGCCCACTGTCCATCCTGCTTGCACTTGGGGAAGACCGGGCAGGGGTTCCACCAGAAAGGAGAAGACATGCAGGCGATGCCTCGGGGCGAAGACAGCCAGAGATCTGAACGAAGACAGCGGACTGGCCCTGGCGTTGGAAGACGACGAGCCCCACGTGGCTAACACTTAGCTGGCAGACACACGTCTAAGGGCTTTGTCTCCCTTCCTCCTAGCCCAGACCTGATAAAGGAGGTGCCAGCACTATCCTCCTTCTACAGCAAAGCTCAGGGAGGTTAAGTAACTTGCCCAAAGCCACACAGCCAAGGATGGGAACGACCGGACACATGCTAGTACATCCCACCTGCTGTTTCCTCCACCTTTTCTCACTGTTTGGGACCCCCAAGAACCCCTCTGAAGCCAGGAAAGCAGAACATCAAGATGATAAGACAGGGGCAGGCACGTCCCCGTCCTGGAGGAGACGGGAAAGGTCCAGCTGCCGGTGAGACTCCCGATCAGGTCCGTGTTTGATCAGAAGGCCGTGGTTCACCCACAGAGCCCACCGTGGATGGAGCTGGGAGCCTGCTGCCCACAGCCGCATCCTGACCCTGCTGCTTGGCAGCTGTGTGGCCTTGGCCAAGTGCCTCGGGCTCCAAAGTCTCTCTCTCGTTCCTCATCTCTAAAATGGGCATCTCTGCTGGGTCGGCTTCATGGGGCGCCTGTAAGTGAGTCGTCCCCTCAGAGAGGCTCAGCCGGCATGCCCGGTGCTTGCTGGCATTTCCGTTATTCACCTGGACCCACATCACCTGGGGCCATTTCAGTCCTAGCACCGTCCTCTCCCCAGACCTTTGCTCACCGGTGTCACACGCTGGTGGTCTCTGAATGTGCTCTGACCTTCCACCGGCTTGGAAGCGCTCCCCCAAGGACCGAACGCTTGCTACACCGTGACATTGTTGCAAATACTCCCCGTGTGTAGAGACAGAATCATCCCCGTGCCCTGGAGGGCTGGAGCCCCGCTGGTGCCCATTTTTCAGCTGAGAAGACTGAGGCCCAAGACCGGGAGGACCACTCCCCGGGTCACGTGGTGGAAGCCCGTGGAGGGGATCCCACCCCAGAGCCCACTCGGTTCCCCACCTCCACTGAGGGCGGCCCCTGTGTTTGGCCACGTGGTTCCAGACTCAGCCAACCAAAGTCCCAAGTGGGAGTGTGGTCCCTCTTGCTGTTCTTTGAGGCAGAACCAGGCTTGAGGGTGTCCCCGCTCTGTCCCTCAAGGGATGGTTTCCCTGTTTAATCTCCTTCTGTCACCTGTGCGGGGGCAGCAAGCCCTGGGGGGGGGGGTGACCCCTTCCCTGGTCTCCATGTGGTGGGCCCGCTCCCCGGGACAGGCCATGAAAGGCTGCAGGGTTGGGGGGTGAAGCCAAAAGGAAACAGATGGGAACGTGAGTAATTAAATCAATATATCCCAAACACAGGCGGGGGGGGGGGGGAGAAGCCAAACAATTAGGACAAAAAAATGAAGTTTGAACTCATCGTTGGGCCTTCATTTCCAGCAGACTGTCCCTGAAGGCTGCGTGCCACCTCAACGGGACAAAAAAATAAAATAAAATAAAACACATGCATGAACGCACTAGAATCTCTTTTGTTTCATTTTTCTGGAATTCAGTGATTTCTTCTTTCATATAATTCTTCTTCAAAAGAGAAAGAAAGAAAGAAAGAAAGAAAGAAAGAGGAGAAGGAAGGAAGAAAGAAATCCCCTGTAAGAATAATAGATTTAAGTACATTTTCAAGGGTCTAGGTCAATTGGTTTGTGTTTTAGCGCTGGCATATGCTAAGCCTCTCCTATATTTTAAACAGATAATATCCTTGTAATTTGGAAGCACTTACAGGAAGGCCAGCTTTGTCCCCCTTTTTCAGGATGTTTGCTGTTGTTGCCGTCGTCCTGGGGAAAAAAGAAATACTGTACCTTTAAATTAGGGGGCTTCGGATAATCACCTTCGGGCAGTAAAAAGGCTAATGTGCTGTGGAGAACAAGGAGTTTAATCTAATTTAGTTGGAGGGTTTCTGTCTGCGGTGTTGTTTCTTGGAGTGTGGGAATAGCGGAGAGAAGCCGCCTCCCTGAATGGTCCCTCCCGAGCCAGAAACAGTGGGGAGCCCCATAGACGCCAGTGATCCAAAGCGGGCCCTTGAAAGGGGGATTAGAGGCAGGCCCTGATTTGCAATTCACACCAACGCACCCCGTGGAACCTCTGGTAATATTTCAAGCCACATTTCAGGGGACATGGCCTTAATACAGCGGCCTGAGTTGGGCCACAGCAAACCCACCCCGAGCCAGTCACCCGTTTGAGGCCATGCGTGCTTCTCTGGGCTGCGCCCCCCTCCTGCCCAAACCGGCAGCCTTTGTACAAAGGAGTGTTTTGGGGTGTCCTTCCAACTTTTGTGCCGGTTGCATTGGCTGCGGTCGTCCCCCGGGTGACAAAGACCCTGTGTTTGCCTTCGTGAGGATCCCTCCCGAGGACGGAAGGTGTTTTCCTTGGAGAAAAACCAGGGGGCCAGGCGAACTGCGCTCCTGCTTGGTTAGAAATAGAATTTTCCCTGCCTGCTCCCCCTCCCTTCTTAAAAAAAAAATCTGATAATACATTGAGGTCAGGGCAATAGTGCCTCTTGGTATCGGAGACCCCTCTGCATGTCAGGCAATGATCAGCAAATAGATGGCGTTTTCCTCTTACTTGAAAGCAGGGCTGGAAAAGTTCCCGACGAAATACAGGTATTAGTGACACTGGAAGATAAAAGAGCACAGACACAGACACACACACCCATTTAGCCGGATCACCAAACCTGAATGTCAGACCTCATCCAAGCCAGAGCCCTCCACCAGCAACTGGGGGAGCCTGAGCCCCGCTTTATCTGAAACTTGCCCACTAATACTACCCTCTTTCCCTCCGTGAGCTTCGCTGATACCGTACAACCTCACTCTTGCAATTAGCCTGTAACGGGCAAAGTCTACGCTTTAATTTCTCTCTCTTGCTGAAAGTGTCGGGGCTTTTATCTTAAAGAGATTAGGACGGTTTTCTCTAATCTCATTTCGGAGGTTTGGGAGAACCCAGCACGGTGCTTTCTAATTTCCGCTGATTCTAACACAATAAGGAGAGATACAATTTTGATTTTTAGCAATATCTGTATCCAAGTATTTTATACTTTGGCCTTTGGTAGACTGGGAGGGCACTTCTGCTCTTCAGATTCCCCTCTGTCCAAAAATATTGAGGTATTATTCAACATATTACCTGGCTTCAGGAAGAGCCCCTCTTAAAAAACCTCTACTTTTCTGGGTGAACATTTGCAAGAACTTGAAGTAGTTTGTGTTTAAGAGTAGTTCTCCGAGGTGTGTGTGTGTATATATATATATGTATTGGAAAGTGGTTGGGGTAAAAAAATATATATATAGTATTCCTTATCCCTGCATGTTATTTGAAATCACGTTTAATTATAAAGTTTCATTAAAAACCTTTGCTCAAAATTTTAGAGGCCTAATAAGATTTCCATTAATTTAAACATATCACTATTCCCACGACAGCCCCAAATGCTTTCTTTTGCCTCTTTCATCCATGGTTAAATATGTAAATAAAATGTCTAAAGTCATTCTTCAAAGAAGACAAAGGAAAAAAGAGCTGAGGGGAAAGACAGCCATAAAATTCCTCCCAATTCTCCGTAACATTTGCCAGAGGGGGGCCGGTTGCCAGCCAGGGCCGAGCAGCAGGGGACCCCACTGCTCCTTAGAATCACACATCTCAAATCCCACACACAGGAAAAAAAAAATAAAATAAAATATCTTTTCAGCTGGAGCCATCAAAAGGCCCTTTTCATTTATTAGTTACCGAGTTATCTTGCTCATTTCTCAGAGCCCTCGTTTTTCTATAATAATGTCTATTTGTTGGTTTCTGCCTCAGCTGGGCAGCGTGGAGTATTTCTGCAGACGTTTCTTTATAAAAAACGGGGGAAGAAAGCAACCTGAAGTGGTTATAGTTAAAATAATGGGTCTGAACAAGGCTGAATTAAAATGACACATAAAAGATCAATTAGGACGCACTTTCCCAAATAACTCACGCCCACGCTGGGCGTTTGGCGCTCTCCCTTGCTGTCCCCAGTTTCTGAGGGACAGACACCAAAAGGAAAAGAGACAAAATGGTGCCAATGGAGGACCTTGGCAAGGAAAATTCTGGAGAAGCCAAGTGATGTCCTCTAGACTTTGTTTAACTCGAAGGTTTTGAAAATAAGGCACTAAACAAACAGAGCAAAACAAAATCTTCAGCGAAGTGGCAGTTATGAAAAACGTGATTTTTTTTTAATTGGGGAAATAATAATACGGTTGAAGGGGGTTGTTCTGATAGCATTAGTGTCTACCTTCTTTTCCACCATCTGCCTCACTCCTGCTCCCTCCTCCAACACGCCACAGTGAGAGTTAGGGACAATGATTCAGGACCGGCTGGCTTCACAAAGCTGCCCGTTAGTCCTGGGATCCTGGGCAAGCCCCAGCCTCAGTCTTCGGGGTGTTTACTGGACGGATGGGTGGGTGGGCGGACGGGCGGATGGACGGGTGGGTGGGTGGATGGACGGGTGGATGGGTGGGGAATGGATGGATGGATGGTGGGTGGGTGGGTGGCTAAGTGGATATGGGAGATCTCCTAAGTGTCCTCCAGATGTAAATGTAAAATCATACCACTTCTTTTAAATAAAAGCCAATCTTCTAAAAAGCCTTCTCAGAGGAAGTGCCCCACTTCTGCCACTGCTTACAAAAAGCTTCCCAGGGCAGGAGGAGGAGCGCCTGGCAGTTGCCTCTCCTTCCGGAGGGCTCCTAGAAGTGGCTGGCAAAACCCTCCTCGCCTCTCCCTGCCGGGATTCATCCAGCTCTTCCAGAGCAGGGTGCAAGGCAGCCAGAGGGAGGGGCCGCACCAATCCCCAGGGATGCCTGTCCACGCGGCGCACCTCCCCACTGCTGACTTCAGAAAGGAAGGGGTAAAAAGAAGGCCCGCTCCTCTGACCTCTCTCCTCCCGCCCGGCAGTCCTCCTCCTGCCCCTCTATTCGTGATCCTGGGAATCTTAGAGGAGCTTAAAAAGATCCTGACCTCGAGGGCGTCTAAGAGGAGAGAGGGCCGGCCACCTCCTAGGGGAGCTGTTTATTTAAGGGTTCCTATGGGATGCTGGGTGACATTTGGAGACAAGGAGTGGTGCGGGTGCCCACAGCGCACGCCCAATGCCACAGACGGGCAGGGGCGTTGTGTCCCAAATGACTTCACCACAAAACAGCTCCAGTATAAGGGGCGGGGGTATAGGGACACGCGGCCAGGACGCTCCCTCACTTTCCATCGAAACCGAGTGGCGTGAGCGCCCTCAACGCCCGCGGGAGCTGGGGACCCTCCGCGCTGGCTGACGCCTCGACCTCCCCCCCGGCCCCCAGCTACGCACTGTCTTACGGGTCTGCAGCCCAAGAGGGCGCAGGCCGGGCAGATCACTCGCCAAATAATATAAATCCCCGACGAGCGAATGACTTCCTATAATAAATAAACTCAGCCGCCTAGAAGAAATCACCAGCCCTGCCCGGCGCGAGGCCCCTACACTCCGAGGCTTTGTCGAGGGCGGGGGTCATTACACAAGCCAAGCCCCCACTTCCCCAGGCGGGGGGCGGGGAACCCAAGCGCCCCAGGAAGCTGTCGTCCCCTCCCCCTCCCCGCCTTCCCAGCGGAGACCTCGGAGGAGCGGCCCTAAAATCTGGATTCCCCGAGCCCCTCCCCCCTGCCCTGAGCTCTTCCCTTTGAAATTTCAAAGAGAGCCCCTCCCTGGAGCCGGAGCCCGGAGCGCAGGCCTGGTGACTCCGGGCCTCGGGAAGATGCGGGCAGGTTTACAAGCCGAGGGGCCACTTTATGGCCAAGGCTGTAAAACCCCAATCCCACCCCGCTTTGAAAGCCCCCCCCCACCCTGCCCGGGGCCCACCGTCAGGGCGAGGGAAGATGCGCCCCCGGCTCCCCCCAGCCTCGGACCACCCGCTCGCTCCCCCGGCGGGTCTCCGAACTTCGGCAATCCCGGCTCTCGGGCGCCGGGGACACCCCGGGCTTCCCCGCGCAGGGGCGCCGGCGGGGGCGTAGGGGCGCGCGGGGGCGGCGGGCGGGCCGGCGGGGGGTCCGGCCGGCGGGGCGGCGGGAGCGGGCGCCGGGCCGGCTTTCTCATGCAAAGCGGCGGCGGGGGCGGGGCGCGCGCGCGGGGGCGGGGCCTGTCGCCGCCCGGCTGCGCTCCCCCCTCGCCTTCTGCGCGTCTTCTCTGCCCGGGACGCGCGGCGCCGAGCAGCTGCGGCCCGGCCGGGCGAGGCCGGCGCGGGAGGGAGGAGCCGCCGCCGCCTCCAGCCGGCCGGCCACCGGCCTCCCGGACGCGCCACCTGGGCGTTCGCGGAAGAGCCCAAAGTTTGCCGCGGCCGGGAGTCGCCGCCCGCCGGGAGCCCGGGGCCCGTCGCGCTTCCCGGTATTGTTGGCCAACTTCGCTCTTCTCCCCCGCGGCTCCCACCTCGGCGGAGGCCGGGGGCGCGGAGCGCAGCGCTCGGGCGGGCCGAGCGGGCATGGGCGGGGGCCGGAGCGGGGCCGGGGAGCCGGGGCCCGCAGCCCGAACTGGGCAGTGGCGGCGCTGAGGGGGGCGGACCTCCCCGCCGGGGCACCTCGGACGCCAGCATGCCGCGTCCGGGCCCCCGCCTGTGGCTGGTCCTGCAGGTGATGGGTTCGTGCGCCGCCATCAGCTCCATGGACATGGAGCGTCCGGGCGACGGCAAGTGCCAACCCATCGAGATCCCGATGTGCAAGGACATTGGCTACAACATGACCCGCATGCCCAACCTGATGGGCCACGAGAACCAGCGCGAGGCCGCCATCCAGCTGCACGAGTTCGCGCCGCTGGTGGAGTACGGCTGCCACGGCCACCTCCGCTTCTTCCTGTGCTCTCTGTACGCGCCCATGTGCACCGAGCAAGTCTCCACCCCCATCCCCGCCTGCCGGGTCATGTGCGAGCAGGCCCGGCTCAAGTGCTCCCCGATCATGGAGCAGTTCAACTTCAAGTGGCCCGACTCGCTGGACTGCAGCAAGCTCCCCAGCAAGAACGACCCCAACTACTTGTGCATGGAGGCGCCCAACAACGGCTCAGATGAGCCCTCCCGGGGCTCCGGCCTGTTCCCGCCGCTCTTCCGGCCGCAGCGGCCGCACAGCGCGCAGGAACACTCACTCAGGGACGCGGGCCCCGGGCGCGCCAGCTGCGACAACCCCGGCAAGTTCCACCACGTGGAGAAGAGCGCGGCGTGCGCGCCGCTGTGCACGCCCGGCGTGGACGTGTACTGGAGCCGCGGCGACAAGCGCTTCGCGGTGGTCTGGCTGGCCGTCTGGGCTGTGCTGTGTTTCTTCTCCAGCGCCTTCACCGTGCTCACCTTCCTCATCGACCCGGCGCGCTTCAGGTACCCCGAGCGCCCCATCATCTTCCTCTCCATGTGCTACTGCGTCTACTCCGTGGGCTACATGATCCGCCTCTTTGCCGGCGCGGAGAGCATCGCCTGCGACCGGGACAGCGGGCAGCTCTATGTCATCCAGGAGGGGCTGGAGAGCACGGGCTGCACCCTGGTCTTCCTGGTCCTCTACTACTTTGGGATGGCCAGCTCGCTGTGGTGGGTGATTCTCACGCTCACCTGGTTCCTGGCCGCAGGCAAGAAGTGGGGCCACGAGGCCATCGAGGCCAACAGCAGCTACTTCCACCTGGCAGCCTGGGCCATCCCAGCCGTGAAGACCATCCTGATCCTGGTGATGCGCAGGGTGGCGGGCGACGAGCTCACCGGCGTGTGCTACGTGGGCAGCATGGACGTGAACGCCCTCACCGGCTTCGTGCTCGTCCCGCTGGCCTGCTACCTGGTCATCGGCACGTCCTTCATCCTCTCCGGCTTCGTGGCACTCTTCCACATCCGCAGGGTGATGAAGACGGGTGGGGAGAACACTGACAAACTGGAGAAGCTCATGGTGAGGATCGGCGTCTTCTCCGTGCTCTACACGGTGCCGGCCACCTGTGTGATCGCCTGCTACTTTTACGAACGCCTCAACATGGAGTACTGGAAAATCCTGGCCACCCAGCACAAGTGCAGAATGAACAACCAGACCAAGACTCTGGACTGTCTGATGGCCGCTTCCATCCCGGCCGTGGAGATCTTCATGGTGAAGATTTTCATGCTGCTGGTGGTGGGCATCACCAGCGGCATGTGGATCTGGACGTCCAAAACCCTGCAGTCGTGGCAGAACGTCTGTAGCCGCAGGTTCAAGAAGAAGAGCAGGAGGAAACCCGCCAGTGTGATCACCAGCAGTGGGATTTACAAAAAAGCCCAGCATCCCCAAAAAACCCATCTCGGAAAATATGAAATCCCTGCCCAGCCTCCCACCTGTGTGTGAGCTGGCTTGCAGGGGGTGGGGGCAGGGGGTGGGGGAGAGGGAGCTGGGGAGGGAAGGGGCTGGAGTGGAAAACTTTCCCAGACAGGATGCCCTGGCAGTCAGAGCCATGCCAAAACGTGGTGCTTTTCCTGGTTGGTTGGTGTTTTTTGTTTTGGGGGCTTGTTTTTGTTTGTTTCATTTCGTTTGTTTTTTAATAAAAGTAAAAGAAAAAAGGTTTTACCCTGAAATTCAGGATGCTGTGATACACTGAAAGTTACAAATGTGCTTCCAGGTTTTCTGTTTGGTTTGGTTTCCAGAAGGTGAGCTCCCCAGTTAAGCAGCCTCTCCGGTAACTGGGTTGCAATCAAGTCAAGCCCCAGAAGAAAACTTTTGTTTCGCAGTTTCCTTACAGACAGAGCTGTGTACGTGCTTTGAGTGGGCTTTGCTACCCGTTTACAAGTCAGAGGAGAGGTAACTTCTTTGGACGGTTAAGGACTTCTGCTGGGAGCACTGAGGGACAGAGGAGGGGGGGAGCGAGAGAGGCAAAGTGGGTCTCTGGAGGAGCCACCCCCCCCCGGGACCGCCCCCAGGAAGGCTGTGTGTGGGACGGCAGCGTCCGTGCAGACAGGAAGAAAGGGGAGCCCCGGCGATTTAACACACTCCAGTGCACTTGGAGTCACTTAAAATAGACTCCAGCCTCCAGCCCTCACAAACGGGTCTTTCTCCGAGACAGAAACTTCCAAACCTAACATCTGCAACCGCAAACAATGTGCAATACATTTCTTCCCTCTTTCCGTGAAAATGAAAAGAGAAACAAGTATTTTGCTGTACATAAAGACAACAAAAGAAATCCCAACAAAAGCATGGAGAGGCCCAGCCCTCAGAAACCCTCTAGTGTTACATTTTGTGGCTTTTTAATGGAAACCAAGCCAATGTTATACACGTTTGGACTGATTTGTGGAAGGGGGGGAGGGGAGAAAGATCATTCAAAAGTATCCAAAGGGGTTATTGACTCTTTCTGTTGTTAGAGGAATGGTTTCCATGAATAGTTCATGAAGCACTACACAAGTCTAGTTGATTCTCCCCACACCCCAGGGAAGAGCGGTCCTGCTTGTAATCCATTTGTAATATATGATATTTTATTAAAAATAAACTATGTTCTTTAGTTTGGTGCTGGTCCCTGGTGCGTCGTGAGGTTCCCTTCCCTGAGTGGAGAGAGCAGAGCAAACTTTCTGCCTCTGCTAGCTGTTCAAGCAGATCCTGACTGTGCGTCTCTAGCTAGAGAGAGGACTGGTTATTGTGTGAAACGGCAGATGGGGGGCTGGCGGGGCTGGCAGCGAAATTTAATTTCGCGTGTCAGTGGAATGACATGCAGGAAATGTGGAAGGGCGGGGCATCGCTGCTGTGACTCTTGGTGGCCGGCTGTGAGGGCTTGGTCGTAGACACACTTTCTCGGGGAGCACCTGGGCACCAAGTGTGGCTGGATCCTGGCGAGCCTGGCCCAGCCTCAGGTGAGAGCTCCGGGGAGCAGGGCCAGCCAAGTCAGAGAGTTAAATCAAAGTAGTGTTCCGTGGGCCTGGTGAGATAAAACTGTACCTAGACAGGGTCCTCTCCATCAGTCCAAAGCGGCAAGTCTAGGACTTGTTCACAAAACAGGTTATAACCCCAGACAGGATAAAAGATCTGCTCAGGGTGGTGGGGCGTTAAGGAGAAGTCAGTCAGCTCTGTATGTCTGTGAACTTGATTCTTCTCCTGTAGTTGCTGCGGGAGCGGCAGAGACCCAAAGCAGGCCCAGGTTCACCAGTCAGAGGCCCAGCGAAACTCCAGTTCTAACACGAAGGATCCAAGGGCAGGGTCCAGGCATCTTGCCGTGGGAAATCAGCAGAGTCAACCAAGCTCTCTGTGGGGTCGTGCTGATGTCAAGCTCCCGGGTGAACAGAGCCCTTAAGAATTTCGAAAGTGCATCAAGCACTTTCCAAGATGGACCAAAGCCTGGAGTCAGGGGAGCCTGTTTTCCGAAGAAGGGGTTTAGGAGCTAAGCCCCCTGATGACCGTAAGACCACCCTCACATGGATGCATCCACACCAGAGCTGGGCAAATGTATAGGTCAGTTTATGGGGGGGGCCGCCTCACCTGGACGTGTGTGGCCGTGCCCCGCCAGAGCAGGGCCTTGGGTGGTTTGGGATTGGGTTCAAGAAACACCACGTAGGTAGGCCAAGTGATTTAAGATAAAATCCAGAATAGCCTAAAGTGCATTAAAAAAAAAAAAAGTTTAACAAATGCTCACAAACAAAACCTATTTGTTGATCAATCCCGCCCAGTGCCCCCAAAAGACCATGTAGGGATACTGATGCAGGGGTGTGTTTATGTACGTAATGGTCCCTTGGGGTGACTCAGGCAAAATAAAAGTGACATGTTTGGAACAGAGCTTTGAAAAGTCTGGAAAGGTAACAGTATCCCCAGCTGGGAGCGTCCAAGCTGAACGTGATTCCCAGATCCTCAGTCGTAAACTTACTGGACTGTCGCCAGCCACTTCACATGGGCGTGTGTGGGGGCTGCAGACCCCAGTTCTGGGGAGCACAGTGGGCCAGCCTACAGAAGCCTCTCTCCTGTTTGTTGTCTAGAATGTGTTTCAGTGTGGACCCCCCCAAACTCCAGAGACCCCCGTTCACAAATGTCAAAGGATTTTACATATGTCCGGGCGGGTGCCCTGGGACACCGACTCAGCCAGTGATGCACACCCTTAGCCCCAGAAGGGACTTCTGAGCAAATGCTCCTTGGGGCCTTCTCTCCAGGAGCCACAACCTGACCTGGGGTCACATGCAGATAATTCGTGAGTTTTAGGAGAATCATCAAGGCTCGAAAGTGGGAAATCTGCAAACAGCACTGTTGGACCTCGGGTCCTCTGTCGCAGGACTTGGGACTTGTAAAGGAATTGTCACTGGCCTTCACGTGGAGATTTCCCAGCCTCCCGGCCTCAGCTCTGGGGAAACGGAAACCTGCCTGGTGACAGATCCGGCAGAGCAGGGAGGTCAGGGAAGGTGACTGCCCCGAATTGCCCCGCAGGCTGTCCCTGGGGTGTTTTTCCTTTGGGACCCAGCCACCCAGCCCCTTGTCTGTGCCAGGGCCTGGGAAACAGGGCTTTGAGGTCACCGCCTGGTACGGGAGACCCGCACCACAGGGAAAGGGCTTGTGGGGGAGTGGGGGAGGCCTCCCAGAGGAGCTTCAAAATAGAAGGCAGAAGATCCCACATGAATAATTTCATGGCAGGGTGATGTTTCAAGGACATGCTAACAGCTAGAGCGGCTAGAGCACAAGTTAAGAACAAGGAATCAAAGCCCCCAAGAGGGCCTGGCCTGTGCCAGGACCTAGCCCCAGGCCTCGGGGTAGAATGGCAGCGACAACTGTAGCAATGACAATCTGTCCAGCAGGCCCCAGGGGGCACTGCCTGCCTGCTGAGGGCTTTACAGGTGTATCAGCTGAGGCCCAGAGAGGTCCAGTAAATTCTGAGGATCACACAGCAAGTACAGGTTAGAGTCAGGACAGGAGCCAGGCAGAGTGAGCTGAAGAGTGGGTACTCGGGAGCAGGGACAGCAGGGCTGGGTTCATGCCAAGACAGGCCAGAGGGGACACCTGGTCAGGGATGCCGTGATTCTGACCTGGGGGGTCAGGTGGCATTTACCAAGACAGGAGGAAGGAAACAGAAGAGGGCAGGGTGCCATGTGTTGGTGGAGAATGGAAGATGGATGCAGGGTAGATGGTTTGGTCAGAGGGGCCTCTGATACCTCCCGGTGGAGGTCAGTCTGCAGGCTGGGAAGGGGGCTGGAAGCACAGGTGGATGTTTGGAGACGTCAGATTGCCAGAGAGGTTAGCTGGGGGCAGAGGGAGGAGGAGGGGGGGAGGAGAGTAGAGGGAGGAGGGAGTGGGAAGTAGAGAGTGGAGGGGGGAGAAGGCAAAGGGGGGAAGAGGGAGGAAGAGAGAGGAGGGAAGAGGAGGAGGACAGCGGGTAGGAAGGAGGAAGGCAGAAGAGGGAGAGGAGGGAGGAAAGGGAGGAGGGCAGAGGAGAAGGAAGGAGGAGGGAGGGAAGGTGGGAGGAAGGAGAAGGGGAAGGGGAGGGAAGGAGGGAGGGGGAGGAGAGAAGGGAAGAGAGAGGGAAAGGGATGAAAAAGGACAAGGAGGAAGAAGGAGAGAGGGGGAGGAGAGAGGAGGAGGGGAGGGAGGAAGGAGGAGGAAGAAAGGATGGGGAAGAAGACAGAGGAGGGAGGAAGAAAGGGAGGGGGAGCAAGGTGGAGGAAGAGCAGTCCCCTAACCCCTGAGGCTGGGCTTCTCACTGTCACAGGGGAGGATTGCTGGAGATTAGGCAATGGTCTCATTTTGAGAAGGAATATGTGAGCCAGATAGAGGCAAGGGGAGCTTGGAGGCTGGAAACCCAAGCATCCCTCCCGTCTGCCCCGCCAATCCATTCATCTCTCTCTTTCCTTTAACTCTTGGGCCACCCAAGCAAAATTAAAACGATCTCCACAGGCTGATAGACTTTAGCCATCTACCGGAGCCTGCGGGGGCGCTGCTTCCAGACGGAAAACAGACAAGTCACGAATTATTCTCCAAGCCGTTGATGCCCTCCTAGTTCCCGTATTACTTCCTGGAAAGAAAGAGAGGACAGAGAGGAATAGCAGAAGGGGGCGCCCGCGGGTACCTCACCCTCCCAGGGCTGGGGATCCAATATGGTTTGGAACGGAGCCCTGTCTTGCCCCTACTAGCCCCGGTTTCCAGTCTGACTCTGCCTTGGGATGAGCTGCTGGACTTTCCTGCCTCTATTTCTCCATCTGTGAAATGGGGGCGTTGTTGGTGCCTCCCTCGCTAAGTGCTCCATGTCCTGAGCAATCCAGTTTCTCAGTCTGCGCTCGGCACAACCGTCCCAGGATGGAATCAGCCTCCGTGGGCCCAACATTCAGAAGGCAAGTTGACAGAGGGCAAAGGCTCCGCACATACTGCTGGTATGATGCTTCTGTCCCCCCCCCCGCCCCCAAGGGAAACCCAGCACGCTAATGAGTAATGATCTTTAAAAAGAATGAGGGATTTTTTTTTTTTTTAGAAACACTTTCCCCATGCCCTGTTGGGGTTACACAGAATACCCACTGATCTTTCAAGTTGAAAAGGCAGGCGCGGTGTCTCTGCCGTGGTGGGGAACAGGCTCCGTCTTCCTCTTTGAACACAAGAACATCACACTCACTTCGCAGGGAAGCGGACCTCATGCGCCGGCACCTCTGTGCGCAAACGCTCGAGGACCGCTGTAATGGGCGGGTGGAGGAAACGCCGGCGACTTCAGGGAAGCTCGCGGATCGCACTCCCGCAACGTGGTGGGGAGCGTGTTTTAATGTTTTATTAAGAGTGTGAAGGCCAAGCTGGAGGGAGGAGGGAAGGAGGCGTTTGAAATCCGTGCAGATTAAGTTTCCACTGCCGAGGTGAGCCTTGGTAATTGGGGACTCCAACCGTCCCGCCCCTGGGAAGGTGATGCTCCTAGACCCCGCGCCATATCCACAGCCGAGGCACACTTCTCCAAAGCCCCTGAGTTTCGCTTTGTTATTAGAAGACACTTTAGGCCGGGCGGAGGGCGGAGACCAAGCTCGCATCCCGAGGGTCTGGAGTTGAAACACTCCGTTCCATCTCCCACGAAGGGACTTCTGCCCTTGGCGGCTTCAAGGACGCTGTGATGATGGATGAGAGGCTCTCGGGCGCTCTCTGACGGCCGGGGGTCTCTCCCAGCAGATGTCCCCCAACGGAGGGGGCACTTTATGGCGTTCCCGGGAATATTTGCACTAAAAAAAAAAAAAGAAGAAGAAGAAGAAGGAAAGTAGCAAACCCGTTTAAAGACCTATCCTAACAACGTTTTAGTAGTTTAGGCAGAACTACAAAGTCATTACCCCTGACAGATGATCAATCAGGGCCTGCTTTGAAAGTTGGTGCCGGTGATGACGAGGCACAGGTGCCCACTTTGATCAGCAAAGACAAGGGCCCGGTTGCTGCCGCTCTCCTCCCTCACTCGCGCCTGGGGCAGAGCAGCACCTGTTCACCTCCCAGGCCCGCCCTCTCATAAAACACTTGGATTTTGCTGGCTTTGAGCAAGATTTTTCATTTGCAAATGGCTTTTCTTCCTACCATTCGTAGCTCGATTACCAACCTTGTGTCCTACCATCGAGGTGTCCTTGGGTGTCAAGCCAAAGCAGAAGCCTTAGGTCAGAAACCATTTAGGCCGGCTGAAACTTTTTTTCTTCTCCTTCTTCTTTTTTTTCTTTTTTAAGATTTTATTTATTGGACAGACAGAGATCACAAGTAGGCAGAGAGGCAGGCAGAGAGAGAGGAGGAAGCAGGCTCCCCGCTGAGCAGAGAGCCCGATGCGGGGCTCGATCCCAGGACCCCGGGATCACGACCTGAGCCAAAGGCAGAGGCTTTCCCTGAGCCACCCAGGGGCCCAAAACTTTTTTTTCTTCTTAAAGGGACTTTCTTAAGTACTGAGGGGAATAAATGCCACCTTGTTCTTCCGTGCTCGGCCTAACACACAGAGGATATGACAGGTTTACAAAGAATCCGTGATTCTCGCTTGCTAGAAGGATGACACGGGTCTACACAGACAAAAACAAACACCATGAGAACGCAAGGAAAAGGTCCATTATAAAACATGCCATTCTTCTAAGGGTGTCATGATTGTAGTTGTGTGGTTTTTTTTTGTTTTGTTTCTGTTTTTGTTTTAGTTAATAAAGTCCAACACTACAGCGATGTTCAGAGGAGTGAATCACATCTCTTGGGTCACAGAGGGCATTAGGGAGGCCATAAGGGAGGAAGGGGCATCAGGCAAAGTTAGAAGTGTACTTTAATTTCCAGCCTAGCTCTGCCTTCTAAAGTTTTTATTCTTGTAAGAGGATCCCATTGGGTTAGAT
This sequence comes from Taxidea taxus jeffersonii, assembly GCA_003697995.1. Taxonomy (NCBI): domain Eukaryota; kingdom Metazoa; phylum Chordata; class Mammalia; order Carnivora; family Mustelidae; genus Taxidea; species Taxidea taxus. The sequence goes on from ML103225.1 coordinate 15,362, forward strand.
GTGCACCTTTTCAGGTGGTCTGGTCAGTGAGGTGGGACAGAAGAACGGGTGTGTGTAGATGGAAGTCAGGGAGGGTTCTAGAGAAGATTTTGCTTCATAATGAAAAGGCAGATGGTGAGGACGCCTGCCTTTTTCTCCTGCTCATAAGTAGTGTCTGAAAGTTGTACATGGAGCTGTTGCAACCTTTTTGTAACCATGAGGCAATAAACTCAGTATTCAAGCTGGCACTCTGAGCGTGGAAAGAGCTAACTTCATGATGACTTCATCAAGCTCTGACACCTCCAGCTTTCTTCTTACTTGAGATAATTAACTACCTGAGTTCTCTGAGAGTCCGCATGCTGGGTGTCCTATGACATGTAGGAAAATATATTTGATATGGTCAACTAGTCCAGTGCTTCTGAAATTTTAATGTGCATACAAATCACCTGGGGCTCTTGAGAAAACACAGACCCTAATTCTGTAGGTCTGAGTGGGACCCAAGAGTCTGCGTTTGTAATAAACTCTCAGGTGGTGCTGATGGTTCTCCTGACCTAGTTCGAGTGGCAACCCACCGCCACCTGAAGTTTACAGCTCCTCTGCGTTATTCCTGGCCGTATGGACTTCTCTTGGGCACCACCACTTGGGTGTTCCATCTTGGATTACTGCTCAGTCTTTCAAAATGTCTTATATTGAGTTAAAATCTGCTTCCTTATGACTATTTCCTCCTGGCTCTATCTTAGCCAGGTGGTCTGCTCTACTTCATTTAATTCATTTTCCACCTGAAAGCCTGGTATCATTAAAGTTGAGTATTACGAGCTCCCTGCATCTATTTTGAGTCTTAAAATTGTTGCCCAGACAAAATGACAGTAAGCCATCATATTTGAGCAGATACCCAAGGCAGGGAACTGAGACCCTGGTAAGAAAGAGCTTCATTCTATCAAACGTCAATGCCCTTTAAAGCGACAGCGATGCAAACTGAATGGGAAAACAGCATTAAGATATGAAAAATTATGGGACAAAATGTAAGGTCTCGAAAGAGTCATAAATGCTTTTGGAACTTGATTTCAAATTGATAAGAAAGAATGGCTTATTCAACCAATACTTTCGCGGCTTGTTTTAGATTTGGGGACATTTTTATATCAAATCTCTACCTCATACCTTTTATCAAAATCCATTTGGGTCTTTCAAAAAAAAATGAAAAGTAAAATTAATACTTCCACCAGGGGGAAAAGGTTATCTAAAATTTTCATTCCATAGAAAGAAAATGCTGGTGAATGCTGTATGTCAGTTACCAGGAGTCTTTTTAACATGACACCAAAACCAAGCTATTTCCAAAAAAAAAGTCATGATTTGACTACATCAAAATTAAAAATTCTATATGGCGAAAAAAAATTAATCAAAAATAAAAATTCTTCATAAACGAAATTAAGATGCAAAACCTGTAGTTTCCTGCCCGGGTCTATAAATAGGCAATCAGATGAGAAGAAAAACCTGTGGAAAGAGACTTAAGCGCACTAGGAGCAATCAAAGGTATGCGTGTGGAAAAAAAGCCATTATTTTGGTCTAGCAGATTGGCCCTTTCTTTTTAAGGCAGGTAATACCGAGCTTTGGCCTGGGTGTAGAGAAATGGGCTCCCCGTGCCCCCCGGTTGGGCCGCAGAGTAGATTGTCTTCAGTAGAGCAAATGCAATGTGGACCCAACACCTCTCAAAATGAACATACCCTGTGAGCCAGCAATTCTACTCGCATTAAATGTATCGAAAATCGGGAACAAGGGGCGCCTGGGTGGCTCAGTGGGTTAACGCCTCTGCCTTCGGCTCAGGTCATGATCCCAGTGTCCTGGGATCGAGCCCCGCATTGGGCTCTCTGCTCCGCGGGGAGCCTGCTTCCCTTCCTCTCTCTCTGCCTGCCTCTCTGCCTACTTGTGATCTCTGTCTGTCCAATAAATAAATAAAATCTTTAAATAAAAAAAAAGAAAATTGGGAACAACCTACGTGTATACCAGCAGGCTGACTATTCGATTCAACTGTGGTAAATCCTTAGAATTAGTCATTGGAGTAATTATGTAGAAACATGTTATTAACGTGGGCGAGTGGCCAACCATATTACCAAGCAGGCAGCCACCAGCCGGGGTGGACCCACTCAAGCCCTCTGGCTGTTTATGATCAGCCCGTGTTCTGATTGGTCTGTATGTATGCCACGTCCGTTGTTAGACATTTTGAATATGAATCTGCTGTTAATTGAACAAGGCAAGTTCTATAATACGTTCTGTGTCATACCATTTCCTTTTTTTGTAAAATGGGCATGTGTACCTGGGAAGACACGAAATGTTTACAGTGGTTCCCTATGCTTGGCAGGATTCATGGGTAATCTTTACCTTCTTCTTTACACTTTCTCAATTTCAGTTTTTGGTGATAAATTATGTATTATGTCGATAGATACATCGATAGATAGAATGATAGGTGAAAGATGGATGGATGGATGGATGGATGGATGGACTGAAGGAAGGGTGGACGGACGGATGGGTGGATGGACGGATGGACTGAAGGAAGGGTGGACGGACGGATGGGTGGATGGACGGATGGATGGATGGACTGAAGGAAGGGTGGATGGATGGATGGACGGATGGGTGGATGGATGGATGGATGGATGGACTGAAGGAAGGGTGGACGGACGGATGGACGGATGGGTGGATGGACGGATGGATGGACGGATAGATGGATGAGTGAGTGAGAGAGAGTTTGCAAAATAGTAAAGATAATAGGATAATTGCCTGCTTCCTTATAGATCAGAGGCTGCAAATCCAAATGCCTTAGGGGCTCGGAAAACAAGGAGTGAAGCAGTTAGTGTGAGGAGATCAACAAGGAGCTTTATAGGGTCTGTAGGATCTGTGTGTCCTGTCTGAAGGGATGCCTGTCGCTGACTTCCAAATCATTGCTGCACGGTAGATTTGGGAGCTTGGTGTTGACAGAAATTCTGATTTTCCAAGATCGACCAGAAATCTTGATTTTTTTTCTTTTTTGGTGTTGGGGGGCATCAAGTCTCCTGCTTTTAAATGTGGACAGTGAATCAAAACTTGTAAAAATACTGTGCATGGGGTGCCTAGGTGGCTCAGTTGGTTAAGCAACTGCCTTTGGCTCAGGTCATGATCTCAGGGTCCTGGGATTGAGCCCCGCATCGGGCTTATCGGGGAGCCTGCTTCACCACCGCTCCCCCCTTCCCCGCCTGCCTCTGTGCCTACTTGTGATCTCTCTCTCTGTCAAATAAATAAATAAAATCTTAACAACAAACAAACAAAAAAAACACTATGCAGGACAAACAAGCCATGTCTGCTGGCCTAGAAGGTGCATCCCATGTTCTGGACCCCAGACTTTGTTAACATGAGGGAGAACTATACCAGCTTTCCAAATGGCCCCCGGTAGGAGTGTTTTAAACTGGGCTCTCTCTCTGCTGTCTCCCGCAAGCATGGAGTGTCTCAACAGCTCTGCCCCACCTTCCCGTAAGAGTGCACGTCCCCGGACCCAAATACAAGGATTACATTTACTCTGTTGCATTTCCTTCGCCCACCTTAACCTGCACCCCTTTACTCGACTCCGGCTCCCTCTTCTTGGTGGTGCTCTGTTCCGAGCTCTTTCTGACGCCGACTTCTGTCATTCAGCCTGTGTTGTTCTTTCCAAGTCTCTGTCATCCACAATTTGACCCGTTTTTTTCCTGGGAAGCCTTCTGGCCTCACCAGTTCGTGTGTCCTCTCATGAGAGGCAAATCTCTCACCCCCCCAGATTCCCATCGTTGCATGATGTACGTCCTGCTCTTGAAGGGATTACAACAGGAGCAGAAACTGCAATGATTTCTTATTGCAGGGTAAGCGTCCCCTGGGTGGGCACATGCTGGCTGTCCCCAACCCCCACCAGGATTCATTTGCCCCTTCAATTCTGTGTGGGGTTCCTTGTGTTCAGGGGGATGCTGGCCCCACTGGGTCTCCCTTGGCTCACTCCATCCAGCTCCCCGTGGAGGTGGGCATGTGCCGGGTCACAGTGTGTCTCTGTCATCCAGTGGGCACTGGCCCTCCTTCTCCGGGGAGAGCGGGGCGGAGGTGGGGGGTCAGGTAACACGGCGACACAGGGCCTGAAAGCGTCAGCAACGTTTTTTGCTAGAATTAGGGCCCCCAGCCTGAAGACAGGGCCACCGCTCGGAGGGGAAGGTATTTTCAGAGAATGCAGACAAGGCCGGGCTCACATCATGGACGCCTGAGGTGATCTGTGTCTGAATGAGGTCTACCCTGGGCTTTTCAGGCCAGAAATTACTTTTTAGACGGTACCATAGGGTTTCCTCCTCCTTGCAACCCAGTGATGATGCAGGAGCCCAAATCAGGACCGGAAGCAGCTCGTCACACCTTCCCCGGAGAGCCAGAGGTGAGTGGAGCACACACCTCGGAACGATGATTCTCGGCAGCCTTCCGCTTGCTCGCGATCTGCCGTTTCAGGATTCTGGAAGGGCTCCGCTGGGTCCTTTGGGCTCTGATGGGCTTGGTGACGGCTGGGCTACGGGACCTCCTTCTGCTCTCACGTTCCTGGTGTCTTGGGCACCTTGGCGTCTCTCTGCCACATGACGTCCCGCTCGCAGGATGCCAGCCTCGCCGCAGGCAGGCTCCACAGTGGGCAGCTGCCTCCGTGTGCCGGGGCTGGGTTCTCAGAGTCTGGGCGCGCCTTCCCCCGGGGCTCGTCCGACGAGGGAGTCTTGGAGCCCACCTAGATTCCAGGAGAGAAATCGGTCCTCCCCTGCCGGTCTCCACCCAGGAGACGGGGTGCACCGAGCTCACCCACAGCAGGGCAGGAACAGCCTCCCTGAACCTCCCGCCGTGGGTTCCCCATCTCGGTGGCTCTCGGTGGGATCATTTGTCCTTGTTAGACTCGTGCGGTCCCCGACGTCGGTGGCAGGCTGGCGTGTCACTGGAGGAGCTCAGCCTCGGAAGAGGCTGCTTGGGGAGGTTCTGTCCAACATGTTGGTGGGTTTGGAGCCGCTGCGGGACCCCAGGTCTGGTCTCCAGGCCGGCGACCAACACTTTTTGTGGGCCGCGTCTGTTTACTTCTGGAAAAACCTGGCTTCCTGTTCCTAAGGGGGAACAGGTTTAAAAGGCCTCATAAAAAAGTGCTCAAACCCGCTTAACATCAAATGGTCTGTCCAGGGCAGCATCTGATGAGTTAAACATAAAGGAATCAGAAACATAAGGGTTGAATTTCCTCGCAGATACACAGAGGTTATAAATTAAGGGGGAGGAATCGTGTCAAAACATGTTCTGGCATCTAGCCAGCCCTGAAAACGTCTGAAAATCAGTTTGGAGTCGGTGGATGTACCCGTCCCCTATCTCCACGTGTCCCCTCCTGGTTTATTTATTTTTAAATACACAGCGGCGGCATTGCAGACGGGGGGTGGGGGGGAGCCGCTCTAATTGGAGTTTGACCACATTTTTAAAAAATTTTCTTCCTGCAGGATGGTCCCGCACGGAGATGCCAAACACGCTTGTTCTGTGTTGGTTTTCATTGAGATTTCAAAGAAGGGGCCGTAGCTTTTATAGCTGTTGGTATGGTTCTTATTTAATTAAGGCTCCAGGAAGGATGAAGCTCATTAAATTCAGTGCACGACCGGGGAACGGCTACGTGGCCTTTCTTTCACCTGTTTTTGGGAGATTTACGCACCGACAGTCTTTGCCTCTGGCCACGGGCAGAGCTTCCGTGTGGACAGAGACGTGGGAGCCACTGTCTTTAGCGGGCGTGCCGGCAACAGCAAGCAGAGGCCGTCTTCCCAAGGAAATATTCGTGATCTCAGAGGGTGAAGACAAGAGGTGTGCTACTTTCCTTCTTTTAAGCTTTGCATTTTCAAAACTTTAAAAATGTCATAGTTATTAAGAGTGGACACGCCAATGCCAGCGGAAGATGGGGTTTGTGAGCTCACCCATGTCCGGCTTGCTTATGTCAGTGCTTGGGTCCCTGGAGAAGGACGGCGAGCCCTGAGCAGGTCGAGGACAGAGCCAGAATCCCGAGGGGTCCCCGGCAGGGACGTTCCCCCCCAAAGCCCTAAGAAATCAGCTGTTTTCCTAAGCAGCTCCACCCACCAGCTCTGCTGCGGCTTCCCCACAACGTGGCAGAGACGGGAAGGACCGGTCACCAAGACCCTTCCCAGCCACCTCAGGCCAAGACGCAGGCCAGCCAGGCGCTCGTTGTTCCTGGAGACCCCTGTAAGTTCCTGCTCCAGGGCCGTGTGGCTGGGGTGGAAGGGGGACACAGGGGTCAGCACGAGGACAGCCTGGCCAGTCAAGTGGCAGGCCATTATGTAGGGTCAGCAGGATGTCTGTGTCTGCTCCGTGCTCTGGGCACACCTACCACCGTCTCTACGTCCGGTACTTGGCGGGTCCGATCCCTCCAGGAAGCCACACGGGGCTGCTGCTTCTCCGTGTGCCCCTGCAGGTCCGCTGCCATCCCTGCTGTGCCCCCAGGAGGCTGACCCCTTCTCACTCTCCCTGAGCCTCCTTGATCTGGTTGCCAGGGGAGTGTGCGGGGGTATGGGGGAGTTTGGGTCCTTGCTCTGCGGCGCTCTAGGCCCACCTGACCCGACAGTGATGGTTTCCCTCTGTGGCTCCTGTCGCTGGGGGTCAGCCCTCTGCAGTGCCCCTCGCTCACCTCTCCCCTGCCCTGCGGGCCGAGTCATCAAGGTGCCCGCTTGCCTGCTGAGCCCCTCCATCCTCTGCTGGTTCCCCAACCGCACAGCCCCTGGATGGGGAGTCCGTGCTTCAGATGCTCTCCGGGTGAACCCTGCCGTAGTGAGTCCGGGCGGCTCGAACAGAACACCACAGCCTGCGGAGCATGACGGCTCACACGTGGACTTCTCGGGGCTCCGGACACTGGGCGGCCCAGATCTGGGCGCTGGCCGGTCTGTCTCCGGTGAGAGTAGCGTCCTGGCTCACCAGCAGCCACCAACTTAATACCTCCTCCCACTTTCCCCATGTGGGCAGAGAGCCCGCGGCCTTCCGCTTCCTAGAAAGACACTGACCCCATCCGCGGGCCGTGCTTAGGGCCTCCTGTAAACCTCGTCACCCCCAGCGGCCCCAACTCCTCACACCGTCCCACTGGGGGTTAAGATCTCAACAAATGCACTTTCCCTGGGAGGGGGCTGCGGACACGGACATCCGGCTGGGAACCCCCGCTTTGTGCCATCCGTGACCTGCAGGACCCCTGACTGCCGCACGGACCCTTGCCTTAGACTTTTCACTCCATTTCCACGTCATTGGACAGCGACGGCGAGCTGTGCCGGACGAAGACAAACGAACCTTGCAGCTGCCCGTGAACGGGACCTTGTGGGGCATTTGCTAAACGCGATCTTCATTCCTGCTGCCCTGCATTGCTCTCCCCGCTTCACGCGGAGGTGGCGGGGATGGAGAGAGGAGAGGAGGCTCGCGTAGCAGAGCAGTTACCGAGCTCCCCATGCTTCCGAGCCAGAGCCTGAAGGACCGACGTGTTCAGCGAATCCGGAGATTTCGCTTTAATCAGACAGCGAGACGCCAGATAAGACGGCGCGGGGCAAGGTCTGCGGCGCTCTCCCCAAAAGTCAGCAGGAAGCAAACCCTAGACACAGGTCGGTAAATGCATCGGCAACGTCATCTCCCAAATAGAGCGCAGAAAACCAGCCGCGCGGGGCATGCACTTCTGCCACCTGATTCTTCCGAGGCTTCTACACCTGTGCCCGCCCCCTCCCTCCCCCCGGGGGAGGTGCTGCTCCTGCAGCCGAGCTCCTGTTTCTCCTGACATCCAGCTCAGTGGAGGCGTCTGCATCTGCCCCCACCTGCCCAGGTCAGCGCCGGGCACCTGCCTGCAGGCCAGGCTCTCCCCAGTCCACGGCTCAGGGACACGGGTCATTCTAGAACAGCCGCTGTGTTGCTCACCCCGAGAGCCGTTCTCCGGGACGCATGCTGTCGGCCAGTGGGATTCCCGATGTTCTCTGATTCGGCCACTGCCTGCCTGCTTCCCTCCCTACCCACCTTCAGCTTGGTTCTTCTTTACATAACTTATTGAGGTGAAAGTCACATAGCATAAAATCAAGTGTCGGAGGGAACAGTAGAGGGCCCTTCAGTTTTTTTATGTGTTTTTTTAAAAGATTTTTTTATTTTTATTTATTTGACAGACAGAGATCACAGGGAAGTAGGCAGAGAGAGGAGGAAGCAGGTTCCCCGCCGAGCAGAGAGCCCGACGCAGGGCTCGATCCCAGGACCCTGGGCCGAAGGCAGAGGCTTTAACCCACTGAGCCACCCAGGTGCCCTGGGCCCTTCAGTTTTTGACAACGTCATGCACAGCGCCACTTCTGCGGAGTTCTGAAAGCTTTCCGTCTCCTCTGCAGGAGGACCAGCCAACACTTCCCAGAGGAGCCACCTGACAGGTCCTCTCCAGGGCACAGAGCTCAGGATGCGGGCCCCCCTCCAAGGCTCAGAACAGGGGATGCAGGCCCCCTTCCACCACTCAGGGTTCAGGATACACAATTATTCTCATTATCTTACTGTCACTCCTGCCTTGAACCTGAATCTGTGTTCTCCTCCAAGATGGAGGTCTCACTTATTCTCTCTCTCCCAGACCCTCCTGGATTTCCCATGGCTCATTTTTACATTTCTCCCCAAACTTAATGAATAACCCCCCTGCAGGGGACCGGATTATGTCCCTCAAAAGATAGGGCCATCTCTGGACATCTGCTTCTGTGGATGTGACCTTCTTTGGAAACAGGATCATCTTGGACATCAAGTCAGAGGGCTTGAGGCTCTGTGTTTAGGGCACCTTCGTAAGAGGAGGGAGAAGCCGGTGGAGACCCAGAGAACCCAGGGAGAGGGCGAGGGAAAGACAGAGTTCGAGACTGGAGTGATGCAGCCACCAGTGAGGGAGCTCAGGGGACCCTGGGAGCCCAAGAGGCAAGAGGAAGGCTCTTTGCAGCACAGAGGGGGTGTGGGCCTGCCCAGACCTGGCTTTCAGACTTCTGGCCTCCAGAGCTCTGAGAGAACACATTTCTGTTGTTTGAAACCACCCAGTTTGGAGTAATTTGTTACAGCAGCCCCAGGAAACTAATACACCCCTGCAAATGTGCTTATAGAGTGATTGTTGGCAACACAGGAGTGCGAGCCCCTCGGCTCAGTCCAAGCCTGCCTCCCGGTGCCCACCAGCTGTGCCACCGCGGGGTTTGGGTCTGTGTGGCACGTGAGTGCTGGGGCAGTGAGGGCCATGTGAGTCCGTGTTTGTGCCTGTTCAGAACCCCGCCAGGGACTCGGGGCTGGGTAGCTGTTCGCCACACTGTCTCTACCCCTGTCTTCTCAGCCCATCAACGGTGCACGCGTGGCCCATCTCCAAGCCCTCCTGCCCTGTGCGCCTGTACCTGGGGACTGCTGGTTCACCGTTTACCTTTACTACTGCTGCTCTCTTCTGCACCCGAGCGGGGCCACAGGCCAGGTCTGCAGCCCCTCGTCTGGAGTCGCGCGGAGGCCTGTCCTTGTCCTGCTCAACCGAAGTGTCTTCCGTCCCCGAGTGGAAGAGTTTCCATAAAGCCCGTGGGTGTGGCCTTCTCCAGAGTCCTGCTCCCCCTGGGGGGATGACTGTGTTTTATGGGCTTAGGAGGAGAGAAATCTGTGGGTGGTGGTATGGAGGGAATCCGACTCCAGATACAGGCGGGCACGGCCCAGGGCTCACTGAAGCCGCGGCTCAGAGAGACACCCAAAGGGGGCCGTGCAGCGTCCCCCTCACCCCGCCTGCGGTGCCCCAAGCACCCGGAGATGGCACCAGAGACAACCTGCCGTGGTCTCCCGCCCCCCAGCAGCTGTTATTCTGGGGCTGAGGGCTTGGCTGTGTCCTCCGGCTGCAGTCTCTGAGTCCCAGCCGCTGTCGACGTGCGGGACAAGTAGGAGCAGGGCAGGGTCGAGAGCTCACTGGGCAAAGAGCACATGCTCCCCGGGCTGCCACCTCAAATCCTCAGGTCCTGCGTGCTCAGGACGCAGTCTTGCCACAAGATAGGAAACAAAAGCGTCAGCAGAGTCCTGGGCCTCAGGCTGTAGGTTCTCAGGAGCGGAGGGCATGCACGGCCCCTGTCCCATGGCCCCGCCTGGCTTGTCTGTGCTGTGTGGGGACAAGGGTGGGAGGTGGCTTGCGACCTGCCAGGTCCCTCCATCCTCCTGGCCAGGCCCCCGTCTATCCAGCATCGGCACTGGCCCCGGGACTGGAGAGAGGGAATACGCCTGCCTGGGGAGATGGGCAGCGTGGGATGCAGAGCTACGTCTCGGGGACGGTCATAATTGAAGTGCATGGCTTGGGGATCCCAGGAGCCACACAGCGGAGGAGACTGTGCCCTCCCTGCCCCTCCACGGCTCGCGCTGACTCAGGCTTTCAGGGCGAACAGACGGAAACAACTGCACCTCGTTTGTAATGAAATACTGACTTCAAAAGGCAGAGCAGCTGTTTCCTGGGACTGAGTGCCCGGCCACAAACACCTGTGCCCCTGGCCCATGCCAGACAGTGCCGGCCACGGCAGAGTCGAGGAGGACATTTGACCATCCGAGTCCCGGAAGCCAGGCCAGTGGCCTTGGGTCCTTTGTCACAATCTGCTAAAACCTCTTTCCCTTGGGATGGTCAGCACGGGAATTTCTCGGCCTGCACATCTGCTCAGGTCCTCCCCTGCCCGAGCCCACTTCCCAGCTCCGTGCATCAGGCAGGTATCTGGGTGGCGGGCAGCAGCCCGTCTTCAACAAAAGGGGACTTCGGGGCGGGGCGTGGGGGGAGGCAAGTGCGTAGGAGGCGGGAAGTCCAGAACCAGGAAGAGGAACCGCAGGGCAGGTGTGCTCCTGTCCCCAGGCTCTGTGTGGCCACGGTGAGCAGAACAACAGCAGCCGTCCCCCTTGTTTGCAGCCCGTGCTCAAAAGTCCTAGCCGAGCGGGTCCCCGGCCCAGCCTACACCAGATGCCATCCCAAGCCGAGTCGGCTCGGGGACAGGAGGTCTCTGGGCTTCTGTGTCTAAGAAGCCTGATCCTGCTCGATAGACTTCCTGAGAAGATAGGGCTGGGCGGTGGCCGCGTCCCCCAGCTGCAAGCATCAGCAGAGTGGCAGGAACACCCCAGGTGCTAGGGACGCCGGATAGGTAGTAAGTCAGTGCAACCCAGTGCTGACCTTGGCCCAGGGTACTGTTTCCCTGCCCACTGGGCTGGGACTCCAGGTCCCCTCCGAGAAGACTTTGTATATTCCCTGCATCTCGTGTGTGCTTCCTGCCCCTGCCCACCTCCCTGCCTGGACGGCCTCCGGGGGCCTCTACAGAGAGCAGCCCCAGTCCAAGCTGCTGGGATAAGCTGGGGCTCAGAGCGGGGGCTGGCCTTGTTGCCCAAATCTGGGGAGACAGTCTCCGAAGGACCCCAGCCCGTGCTGGTCTCACACCCTCGGATAGCAGGCAAGCCCATCCCCGGGGCGGGGGGACGGGTGGCAGGCCCCTCCTACACCAGCCTGGACCGAGACCCAGCAAAGGATGAAGCCAAGAGCTTTGACCTTGAGGCCGCCTTCCCAAGTGCAGGAAGCTGGAGAAACCAGACCTAGCTAGAGGCGGGCCAACAATTCCAAGTCCTCTGCGCGCGCTCTGTCCGGGCGGCTTTGGCCCCACTGAGACTTCCTCTCCCACCCGTGCAGCGCTACCCAATAGCCCCCCACAGAATGCGTCTCAGATGCCGGGAAAGTCCGGGCCCCAAAACGGGATCTTAAAGGGTTTACTACTTCAAAGAGAACGTTAGAGAGAAGCCAGCACGGGAAATGCTGGACATTCACACACGCATATTTTATACTTAGAATTGCTTTTGTTTTGAGCTATCTGCAGGGGTGGGAGGCTGTTCGCAACATCGGCAGTGTCATCTGTGTGTCGCGCCGCCCGCGAGCCCAGCCACGGAAAGGCCAGGGACAGACCCCAGTCCTGCGACACTCGATGCCAACAGCTCTCCCCTTGGTGCCGCGGGATTTAAAATGACTATTTTTCTTCTTCGCCTTCCGCTGGTGAAGATTCCCTGAATGATCTCCCGGTGATTTTTGTGTTCCTGCAGCTGACACCCGCCTCTGGTTTAGACCTCAGGTTCTCCAAGCGGATGCAGGGGCCCGGCACGTTAGTGTCAACGGGGTAGAAATGGGAAAGAGCCAGCCTCCTCTCCCCAGACCCCCTGAATCAGACTCACTGGGATCCACGGCGGCTGAGCCTGCCAGGTGACGGTGAGTGTGACAAAGTTCCAGAACCACTGACTTCTCAGAGCAAAGCGGGAAGCCAGGCGGGTGGGCATGGCCAGGAGGACATTCCTTTGCTGGCACGCCTCCCGTGTTCCCTGGGACCCTCCCAGCGAGGCCCATCATCATCTCCCGGGAACTGCATACTAAAATGCGTTACATGTCTTAGTCTGGACGGTGGCGGGAGCTGGCCAGTCTACCCAGGTCCTTTTTGTCTGAGCCTCGGAAAAGTGTTTTGGTTTCCTTCCTGGTTACACCATCCTGGGGGGACCAAACGATGCCCAGCTGGCGTGTGTGAGCTGTGTCTTTGTTAAGTATAGTTGTACTTTTTTCACTTTCTTTTATCAGTAGTTTCTTTTACTTCGACTTCTTTCATCTTTTTACTGGAATGATTTCTCGTATTTGCTTGTATTCCTCATTTTATGTTCCTTGGAGAGGTGTGTGTGTGACTGTATCATCTTGGTAGAGTATTTGTTGCGGTTATCAGATTCTTGACTCAAATGTGTATCTTTCTTCCCCCCTTTTCCTGCTCTGTCTCAAACGTTCTTTTTAAAGAACTCGCTAAAGGTGGTGAAACGTCTCACGCGAGCAGCTTTGGATACGTCCTGCCCATCCCGATAGTTCGTGTGTTTGTAATGGTTTTTCTGAGTCTACGGATGAGAAATCTATTTCCTGTCTCACTCGACAGACCTTCAGAAGGCCCATTTTTAATGCTGGAGAGACGAGTTTCCCATTTAAGCCTTCATAATCACTCTCGCGCTCTGGTCAGGAAACACGGCCGACACCGACACTTTCCAGAGGGGCTGAGGTTTCTCGGCGCCCGGTCCGCTGTCCCCATCTGTGGCGCGTAGGCACGTTAGTAGGGGACCCGCTTTCTGCAGGGCCCAGCGTGGCCGTGAGTTGTGGCCGCTCTTAGCTCTAAGTGTCGGGCGTTTCCTCCTCTCCCCCGTTCCACTGGGAAGCGGGAGGTCTGTGCGGGCTGCTGCGGGGGCTGTTCTGTGCAAGGAGGTTAGCAGAAGGGTTTGCCGCTGGGAGGTAAACCCCACAATCAGCAGGTTGGGGGAGGAGGAGCAAAGCGAGCGGCGGGAGTACTAGCAAGTCTGCAAGGCGTCCTCACCAGGGCAGCTGCGCTCCGTCGAGTGTGACGCGGGGACCTTGTGTGCTGAGGCTGGCAGGGGCTGCCTTTATTTACGGGGGCACTGTGTGGGGCCCTCTGGGCAAGGCGATGTCCGCTCTCTGTGAAGGAGAATGCAGGAAGGGCTGCTCTCGGGCGTGTACCTGGCGTGTGCGTGTGCAGGGAAGGGGAGGTATAATGAGCCCAGGCAAGGACGAGCAGAGGGAGGCCAAACGCTGGGTCTCACGATGCTTTTACACCCTTCAGACTTACCGAAGACCCCAAAGAGCTTTTGTGAGGTTGTATCACACACCTTGTTGGAAATCTAAAACTGAGGATATAAAAAAATATTTACTTATTGGTTTGAGAGTAACAACAACAAAACTGTTGCATGGTAACAAAAATAATATATCTTTGATGGGAAAATGAATATATTTTCCAAAACAACAACAACAACAAAATAGGAGAAGAGTGGTTGTTTCCAGGTTTTTGCAAATCTCTTTGCTAAAGAAACATGACTTGGCCGCCACCTCTGCCCCTGTTCTGCCTGCTGCCACGTGGCCTCTGGCATAACACTCTGTTCTACTTTTGTGAAATAGTGAGAGTGAGAACATGTCTCGGACCCCCCAGGGGTCCCCGGATCTCCGTGGGAGAGTAGTTGAGGAATTCTCCAGGGGGGGGCTTTGGTATAGTTTCGGGAGAGGAAGACAGAGTGGTCTGAAGGGCTCCTGTAGGAAACACGAGCGGGAGGCATAACCAGTTGTCCTCTGCCCCGCACGTGCCTTGTGCATGTCACACCTTGTGCATGTCACGCGGTTTTAGAGACAGAGCAAGTCATGGGCAGAGCCCGCCCGTCATAGGCGCCTGCCCGACACAGGTCTGTGGACTGTCTTCTGGCCCCCAGCAGTGAGCAGAGCTCTTCAGGGGGTTCCCACTTGTGTTTAGTTTGGCTGAGATGTGGGGGGAGTTGCCACATGCAACCAAGGTGTCCACGCTGGCTGCCTCTGGGTCTCTGACTCCAGCAGCATGGAGCAGAGTGGCCCACGGGCCAGCTGCCTCTGCTCCATGATGTGGTCCTGCCACCCAGGTTCCTTCCGTCTTGTTGCTCTTCCAGCCCCAGAGCCTCGCCCTCTTGTCTCCCCACGGCAGCCGTGTCAGCGGCAGCCCGCGGGCATTCAGCCAGCAGGAGGGGAGAGGAAGAAGGGCGGTGGGCAGAGCAGCTCCTCAGCACGGGATGGCTCCAGAGACCGGCACGTCGCATCCACTCCGTGTCCACCTCCAGCGGAGGGAGGGCACACCTGCGGGCTCCAGGGAAGTGTTCACCTCCAACCCAGGAGCATCTCTTTCGATAAAGAAGGGAAGAACTCATCCTGGGAAGGCTGACATGTCCTGAGGCCCTTCCTGGTCTTGGTCCTTCAGCTTTGACCTTTCGTCCTGGGTCCACAGGCACGAGCCCTGGTGGAGGGCGAGGTCTCACAGACACGGGTGTTTACGTGGGAGAGTGACGACCCGCTTCCCTCCTGCTTCCATCGGCTCAGGCTGCTGTTCTAAGTGACCCGAGGCCGAGTGCTTCGAACCACACACATCTATCTCTCAGAGCTCCGGAGGCTGGAAGCCTGAGGTCAGGGTGCCGGCACGCTCTGGATCTTGGGTGAGACCTTCTTCCTGGTTCACAGAGGGCCATTTCCTCCCCGTGGCCTCACGGGACAGAAAAAGAGCAAGCTGGCTCTTCTTAGGAGGGCAGGGATCCTGTTCCTGGGGACTCCACCCTCATGACTAATCACCTCCCTGACGCCTCACCTCCTAATACCAATGTCGCAATTAGGCTTTCATCACACGGATTTGGGGAGGCACAAACATATAGCCCATTGTACTTGGTGATACTCCTCCTAAAGAGGTGGCCTTCATCGAGAGTAGATGGAAGGAAGGCAGCTCTTCTGGCGGAGCAAGAATCTTCTAGAAGTTTTTTCAGTTCCCATTTGGTTTGGCTTGACTTCTTTGGGTTTCCTTATTTGGTCTTTGAGTCCTTCAGCCCGAAATGTCGGGTACGGGGCAGTCACCTTCTTGCGAACCAACACAACACGCTGTCTCACAACAAGGCAAAGGAAAAACAAAGCAATACAATAATAATAACAATAATAATAACAACAATAATAAAACCTACAACAGCCCTGCAGAGTCACATCGAGAACTTCAAGAGTGCTCTCAGTTGACTCCCAATCTGATGTCACGTGTGGGCTCAGCGGCATCTCATTTCCAGGCATCTCCTTGGAGTCGGGGCTCCCGCGTCTGAATGAACAGGCAGGTGTGCGGATGAAAGCAGGCTCCTCGGAGCTATTTTTGCCACAATGACTCTGCGGGACGCAGCAGCGCCTTCCTCCTGACCCACTTCCCTCAGCCCCTTTGCAAGAGCACTCACGGCTCCCCCCGGGGGATCTGCTATTTGTGTCTGGCTTGCTTTCTCCTCTGCACCCCACTGTCCGGGAGGGAGAGGCTGCCCGGCTTGCATCTGACCCTCGGGCTATCCGACTGCCTTCCTAAAAGTGAGGACCGGGAAACGCGGTGAGTGCGTGGCCGCTCGCCCCGCTCAAGTTGCGTTCACCCTTCTGCCACCGCAGACACAAATCTCCACGATGCCCAGACGACCGCATCTCTGCGCCACGCCTCCGCAGAAGATTTATGTTAGGAAGCAAGGTGCAGAGTGATCGGGGGCAGCGAGCGAAGGCCTTAGGGAAGAGGCACGTCAGGAGAATTTATTAACAGAAAGAAGGTATTCTCAAGGACAGGGCGGCGCTGTTTCTAGAAACATAGGCAAGCTTGGAGGGCTGAGAGCATGAAACCCACGCACGCCCCACAAAGCTGATCCTCGGATAGAGAATGCGGTCCGCAGGAAACTGGAGACGCCTTCGTCCAGGGTTTGGCCCGTGCCGCTGTCTTTGAAGAGAACCAAGCGCCCCATGGACACACACAACTGTCACGGAAAACTCAAAAGGCGGGAACTCTGTGACTTTCCTGGGTAACATTCTCATTTCTTGAGGCCATTGCTGATGACCTCTTCCAAACGTGGGTTTGCCCCGTCGCAGCGATCATTCTCGGTGATGACCGAGCACCCTTGTTTCGCCAGGTCTAAGGCCTCCTGACCCTGTGCGTCCCAAGCTTTCCCCATCACTAGGCCGCGGGCCCCGCCTGCCGCTGCTGTAAAAAATAATCACTGATGTGAAAGACAGTGCGGCTGATGCGGGAGAACTTTATGAACTCTCGCAAGTAAACCATTCACGCTGGTAGCAGAGGCGTAGAAATTTCTGAAAACATTATTTGGTCAGAGGTGCTATCACACAGTAAAGACAATGAGTGGGGCTGAGTCGTGGCCCACTGGAAAGGCTCTCACGCTGCTGTTGGCTTTTGCCTTCGGTGGGCACAGTGCACATTTTACTTGCGCACGCTCAGCGGTGGTCCCCAGAGCACGGTCCTCCAGAAACACCTGCACTTGTGCATGAAGATGCTCCTGCCGTTATTTGGGGGCGTAGCACAGAATTCGAGAGAAACCAGATGTGCACACGCGGCTAGCCAGCGTCCCTGCGCACGAGCCGGCAGCCTGGGGCCCAGGGGCAGGGGCGGCCGTGCTCCTCACGCCCCGTGCTGGGAAGTCCCGGGGAGGGACGCGGGGACCGGGGAAGAGCGAGGAGTGCGACAGCAAGCAGAGCCCGGTGGGGTGCGTACGGACGGCCAGCGTACACTAGTGTGCTTGACACGGAGACATCTTAATGCTGTTTGTGGGACAGGACGTAAAAGCGAGTCTGGGGTGGGTAGGAGACCTGAGGGTACCGAACATGTCAATCTCTGTGTTTCCTGTTACTTTAGTTTACTGATCATTCTGGTAAGACCAAACTATGATCAACACATTGTGGGGAAACCTATAATATTTTACGGAAATAATACTTAAAGAAACGGCCCACGAACCGGGTGTTATATCATATTAACGAATTGCTGATGATGGTTCTGGCTTCAGCGGTCTTAGTGTCATGCATTTCAAGGAAAGTGATCCTCTATGAGGTGTCCCGGGCTTCAGAAACTATGCCCCTATCCATACATCTAAAACACTGCGGTTGGAATGACCATATACATACTTTTTGAGGTGTTTCAAGTAAGCAAACAAAGTTCCGTGTGGTCTCCTCAGGAGAGGCCCCGGGGATTCCAAAGTGTCCCAGGAACGAGGGATGTCAGGTATGAGATCCTAGGGCGTGGGGGGCCCGTGCTGTATCTCCGAGAGCCATCTCTGCCTTGGATTCAGCCTTGGGGTTCATTGGGAGCACTGGCCCTGTGCGGTCACAAGCGTCTGAGTTCTTGAAAGATACTGGATGTGCAGATAAGTGGCCTGCCTGGGCTGGTAAGCAGGTTCCCCGGGCTGCCGGATTTGGGGAGCGTGCACTCTGAAGGCCAACTGTGCCCTTGTAGACCTTCAGATCAGGTGATAGTGGTGATGTGCCCCAGGCTTCTGCTCGCCCCCTCTAGTCGGGCCCTGGCTCCTAATATTCAAATATCAACAGCTAATGTAATTGAGTGTGAGCGTGCATGCAGTATGGAGAACTATTTAGCATTTCTAAACTCAGCCTGTCGCTGTGGAGGGGTCCTTCCCTGCTCGCAGGCAAATGAGAGCCCACCAGCCAGCCCCAGAGAGCTCAGAACCATGCGGTAGTGCAGACAGAGCCCAGTGATCCCGTAACCAGCGGCCGGGGGGAAGGTCGTTGTGCAGGCATCACGGCTGGCTTGCACCTGAGTCTACGTCTCTCTAAACGTGCGCTTCCTCTGCAAAGATTCCGTTCAACAGAAAGGGATTCTCACTGGCCCAGAGACACCGTCCAGCCAAGTCACCGTGTCGGAGCGCTCTCCTGGGGTGAAGGATGTCTCAAAGACATTTTTTTAAATTTTTTTTTTAAAGATTTTATTTATTCATTACTTAGAGAGAGAGCGAGCACAGGCAGACAGAGAGGCAGGCAGAGGCAGAGGGAGAAGCAGGCTCCCTGCTGAGCAAGAAGCCCGATGTGGGACTCGATCCCAGGACGCTGGGATCATGACCTGAGCCGAAGGCAGCTGCTTAACCAACTGAGCCACCCAGGCGTCCCCATTTTTTTAAGGATAAGCAGGGAGCACGGTCCCTGGAGTTGGTAAATGGCCTGTTCCTCTTCTCTCGTCTCAGAGCTGAACCATCTGTGTCGTGAGAAACCCGGATGCAGAAAGCTCTACAAGGAGAGAGGCGGAGGAGTAACGTGTGAGCCCACGCGGCGGGAGCTCATCACCCAGGGCTGTGGGTGTGAGCGGGGGGGGGGGGGACCGGGGCCGTGACACCGGGTGTGACATCCAGGGGTGATGGAGGGGCCGTACGGGTGCCGCTCGCCGTCTCCTTCCTGAGCGTGTCGCACCCACGTTCTCAGCACCGAGACACTCCTGCTCACGAGCCAGGCCCCGTTGGTTGCAGAGATAATAATCTACTGGGGCTGCAGAGAGTAGCCAGTCAACAAAGACGTGAGCAGGATCTTTGCAGAAGGGAAGAGAATACTCTGAAGACACAGGGAGGGGCCCGGGGATGGTGAGCCTGGAGGGGCAGCTGGGGCCCGAGTGGCCAGAGTGAGGCCGTCGATCCAAGGACAGGGACACACGGCCAGGGCTGCCCTCTGGGCATTTCCGGGCCAGGCCCTGTTCCGTGCCACACGTGTTACCAGCAGGAGAGGTTCTCCGGCGCGTGGGACACGGGCAACCCGCAAACGCTGTTGTGCATACCCCGCGTCCGGCCCGTGTTCCCTGCTTGGTTCCAGGCTCGTGCTCTGGCTCCTTCCACCTTCCCCTCCCCTGCTCACCTGCCGTACTGCTTTTCCCTGGCACTGAAAAGACTAGGGCTTCAGTAGCTTGCGGTGTTTGGGGCAACGAAAGATCGGGGCCTGATGCCCCACGAGAGGAGCAGGCAGCAGTGTGAATCCGTGTGACCCTGGAGCAGCAGAAAACCGCCTGGCGGAGAAAAGGAGTGGCTTTTGGAGGCTCCACGACGCGGCCTCCCTCCTTCTTGCCCGTCTTTAACTTCAGGCCCCGATAATGCCATGGGAGGAGCCACTTTGGAAAGGTGGGGAAGCCTCCCACCCCCAGGCTGCCGGAGGAACAGGTTCCCGCTGGGACACTTGAAAGCCCCGCAGACACGTCTGAATTCATAATACCCTCTTGAAGGGCTCATTCATAGTCTTGAAGGCGGTTTCAAAGCCGGGGAGACGATGCATGACGCGGGAGCCGCTTAGGTGCTGGGAAGGGTGTCTACAGGGCGGTCAGGACAGCCTGGGTGTCAAACTGTATCACTCCCGTCCATTTCGTCCTCCGAATTAAAGGAGGTGAGATTATTTAGAGAGAGAGGGAGAGAGAGAGGCAGGCAGCATCGCCCACGGCTTGTGGCCACCTGCTGTCCCTAGGTGTGCGGGAAGACCTGAAAAGCGATACTCTGGCCTCATAACGCCCCAGAGGAGTCGGGGTCTGACGCGGAAGTTCGCAAACGCTGAAACGGGCTCAATCTGTGTTCACTTCGCCTCTTGCACGCGCGAGGGCTATGGGTATGATCTCGGCGTCTGCATCCGTCTGCAAGGGCCCTAACCGGACGGTGTGTGAAAGGGCTCCAGTAGCTATAACACTGGCACTGACTTCGGTTCGGCAAATATTTGCTGTCCGGGGAGCAGGGACCTAGAAAAGGCAGGAGGAACTCCAAGGTGCACGCGACAGCCGGGGGTCCAAGTGGGGAGGAGCAAGGGTAGGTCTCCCACTCACTCCGGAGGGGTGTGGGGTCCCCGCTGGGTGCAGGGTCTCGGTCTCGTAAGGCCGTGTCGGGAACGGCAGACACATCACCGTTGCTGTTGGACACAGAAAGCATCAAAGTGCTGCGAAACACATCCTGACAGCAACGACATTCATGCAAAAAATATGCCTCGTAGAACCAATGGCGTGTGGTTGGATCGAATGCCCAGCGACGGGGTCCAGGCCAGCAAGGGGACGAGGAATTCAGAAGAAATGCTTGAGCTCAAACGGGCAAGTCTAGAAGCTGTTCTGGAAAGATGTCTCCATCAGCCGAGCACAAGTCTGCAGACCTCGGGGACCTGCATCCAGCGCGGAGTGGCTTTGCCTGGGGACCTGGCTGGGCCTGCTTCCATGCGGGGAGGAGGCTCGCTGTGGTTCTGGGGCTCAGCCCTGGCAGGTGTGTGTTCTCGTGCTGACGGCGCCCGGGCACCAAGTGCAGACACACAGGCCTGTCACGGGCTGGAAGGAGCATGCTGTCCTGTGTGCCCCATCCTGCTGTCCTGGCAGGTCCCTGCAACCTGGGCTCTGGAGGCCCAGAAAGAGACGTCACTCGGTGAGAGGCGCTGTGCGCTCGTGAGACCAAGGACAAGTGGGGGGCCCCTGTTCCTACGTGCCCGGGCAAGCCTGCCCAGCCCACGTCCCCAGAAACATGGTGCGAGCCAGTGAGGAGAGAGGGTATGGTCAGACGTGCAAGTGCCTCAGCTGAGCTGATCACAGGGGTGTCACCCGCCGGTGAGGGGGACCGAGCGAGAGGGGGTACAGACTCTCTGGCTGGGACTGCTGGAGGGGTCTCCGCACGGCTGGTGAAGCCCCCCAAGACTGTGGGGACCTGGCAGGCGGACTGGCAGCTCCCACAGCTGTCATAACAAGCAGCCACACCCTGGGGGGCTGGGAATAACAGAAACTCGTGCTCGCACCATGCTGGGGGCCAGAAGTCAGCAAGCTCGGCCGGAAATGCCCCGCTTTCTCTGACTGACGGCACAGAAAGGGATCTGTTGCAGGCCCCAGGCCCAGCTTCCGGAGATGCTGGCCACCCCCCGCTTTGCCTGGCCCGCAGACGCATCGCTGGGCACAGGTGAGCGCCGGAGATCTCTGGCACAGTCTCCACAGGGTCTCTCTGTCTCTCTCTCCTTCTGAGGAGGACACGGGTCACCTTGGGTCTAGGGCCCCTTCCTTCATGCCGTGGGAGCTCATTGTAACTTGTCACACCTACAAAAGGAGCATTTCCCAGAGATTGCATTCTGAGGTTCCGGGCAGACGTGAATGGGGGGGCGGTGCTCACCCCAGTGCGGAGAGGAAGGTCAGGGAGTGGGAGGGACCGAAGGGAGCCTGGGAGACGGCAGCGGTGTGGCCACACACTGTGAGCACTGGCCTTGGAGGCCTCAACATCCTCCCTCTGTACTGGCCCAGCCCAAGCTAAGAAACAGTCCCGCACCTCCGTCCCATTGCCTTGGGAAACTCGAGGAGCTCTAGGACCTTGGGGTGGGGTGCAGGGCTGGCTGGTCTTCTGTGACCACCCCCGCCCGGTCCCTCGGCCTGCTCTGCCAGGATCCGTGCTCCTGACCTGCCCTTGATCCTGGGCCCTCGTTACCGGATACAGGCCGCAGCCAGAATCTGCTGGCAGCTTCCAGACACACTGACTGCCCAGGGCACGTCACTGCACATCAAAGGAGTACGGAATTTCACACGGGAGCGGAAGAGCAAGGTCGGAACGGGTGATGGGGACCCAGGGAAATGGTGATGCCCCACTGTCCCCGGGCCTCGCCCCCCGAGGACACGGCTCCCTCATGGCCGCCATCCCACCCAGCCATACACAGGCGTGCAGAAGGGAGGCCTGGCTCGGGTGTTTCTGGTTCCTTCTTTCTCTTCACAGAGAGTGCTCTCCCCACGGCGGCTTTCACGGGTCGCGGCATCTGGTGAACTAGTCCTCAAATCTACAGACGGACAAGCAGTAACCTGGTTTGATGGACGCCAGCAGGAGGAGAGCGCGACAGCGAGTCCTGAGAGTTCTGATTCCTTGTTTGCTCACAAAGCAGCGAGGGGCGATCCTTCAGCGTCAGCTTGTCAAGGGCGGAATAAGGAACTGGTGACCCAGTCGGGAGCCACGCCCCCGACCCTGGAGCCGGGCGCTGTGAGGTCCCACCGGGCACTGCGCCCGTGGGAGCCTCCTGACTCCAAGCAGGGAGAGCCCTGGCTCCCAGAGGGGGCCCCATGCCGCGTCTCACGGCCAGTCTGACCCACCGTGCCTCCGTCCCCACCCCTTCCCTGGGCTGTTCTGCGGCAGATCCTGGACATGGTCTTACTTGACGCACGGAGACTTCAGGGTATCCGTAGGAGATAAGGACCGTGACCCCATTAGATTAATCATAGGATCAGAAACCCATCCGTGGTCAAATTCCCAGTTGTCTCATGTACGTCCATGGAGTCCGACCACGTCTGGTTTAATTTTTTTAATTTTCGACGTGATGATTTGAATCAGGAGCCAAAACAGCGCCACACTCCTGCCCAGGGGCCATCGATCTCCTCTAATCTCTTTCAGCCTCCGAAGACTCCCCGGGTTTCTCGTCGGCCCGCATGGGAAAACCCCGTTTCTGCCTCTGGCAATCCTTCCTGCTGTGGGCTCGTCCGCCCCGCGGCTACAACAGCAGCGTTAAGACTCTCCCCGTCCGGTAGGTAAGTCGGAAGCGGGGTCTCCAGGCTCGGTCGGGCGTGGTCTGGATGTTCGTGGAGAGCTGCGGGATGGGGGTGCGGTTCCACCAGGAGGCACACGGCGCCGACGCCTGGGGCTGCCGCGCGGGGTCTGGACCCGTGACCCCAGCAGCAGGGGCCGCGCGATGTCACCATTCCCTTCGGTCCTTTCTCCTTCGTCGGTTTGGCGGAGTAACTCTACCAAGAGGAGATTCCCCCGACAGTGCGCGGTCATGGGCGGATGGCGTTCTCAGAATTGTGTTTTGAGAAGCACAGGGCCCCCGGCACGTGAGGTCTGCTGCGTGATGGGAGGCGGAGGTCCCACGGGGCAGCCGGCCGACCACTCACCAGCCACGGCTGAGAGCTCAGACACAGTCCGGCTCCGGCCCAGCGAAGGTGCTGCCCTCTTGAAGGTCTCCCCACTTTCAGGGTCTTCTGGCTGGCCAGGCCTCAACGTCTCCACGCTGCACGGCGTGGAAGTGTGTCCCCGTCCCCCCACATTCCACCAAGTGCCCACCCCAATACGAGGTGGGCCGCAGTCCAGTCTCTCTGCTGTCCCTACGGGAAGACGGTGTGGACACGGACGCGCCCACGGAACAAGCCACAGGACCACAGGGCAGACGTGGGGGAGGCACCCAGCAGCCGAGGGACGCCGAAGGGGGAGGTGCCCACCTGAAGTGGAGAGCGGCCCGGGAGAGCCCCGCTCAGAGCCGTGGGCCGTGGCTGAGCCCAGCACACGGTCCAATGTCCGCTGCACATCCGTTCCCGCCCCGACTGCTTCTGACCACGTGCCCGCTGCGGCTCCCGCCTGGCTGGGACTTTGCTTCTGCAAGTCATCCCACAGTTTTAACCCAACAACTGTTATCGAGATCACATGTCAGGTGCTGCCTGAAGTCGTGTCCTCTGCATCCACGTTGCTCACGGGCCGGCTGGGACATGACAGGTAAATATCCACGTGGTCACGTGCGCAGATAAGCGGACATGTTTGCACCAAGCACAGCCGTGAGTCCCCTGCGGCAAGGTGCATCAGTGGATTGAAGCGGGGGATGGAGAAGAGGGAGGTCAAGTGTCCAGGGTCTGCTCTCAGGAGCTGGGGAGGACAGAGGTATCAGCCCCAAAGGCATGGGAAGAGCTGGCCTCCGATGCAGATTCACAGAGCCCAGTGCCTGCAGGACGTTTGGGTGCGGGGCCCCTGGCAATGCGGGGTCCCTGAGCTTGTGGCGTGTGGGGATAGCCTGGGGTGCAGCTTCGGAATGAGCCCATGATCAAGGATGGAGCCCTGAGGTCAACACTTGTTAGGATCATTCTTTTAATTGACAATATATTAAGTTGGGGGAAATGTTTGGAGGGCTCAGAGTCTTCCCTGTGGCTTCCCGCGTCTGCACGTGATCGGTTAACGGGGTAATGAAGTGAAACCCCATGGTCTCCGCACAGCTCCCGAAACTGCAAGAGGGTTGGTGGTGATTACCCCAGACTTCCTGGTTTTGCTTGGTTTCCCGTGTATTCCCTTCTGGTGCCAGCACTGGGATCCTTCCCTGATGTGGTCTCCCCCCTCGCCATCTCCAGCTTCCGGCTCACGGAACCCATGGCCTTGCTCGTAAATCGCACGCTCTAGACAGACCCTGTGTCCTCGTCCCTCAGATGGCCCGCTGGAGGGACCTCCTGCCGGTAAGCCGGGTAACGCCAAGCCCACGCCGAGGGCAGGGGAGCTCAGAGGGAGTGGGGACACGAGCTTCGGAAGTACACGGGGCCAGACTGTGATTCCGGCCCAGTTTCCACATTTGCGAAATGGCGGTGGTCACATTTCATGGTCTCGCAATTAAATCAGATTAGACCGGGCCCCGCCCAGCCACCCCTGCTTGGCCTGTTTTACACCTGCTGTGGTCACCACCTTGCCTTGAATTTTCAGTTTACCCAAAGCAGCGACAACCGCGCCAAGCCCAACACCAAAGAAGGGTCCGTGAACTCGAGGCTTGGTGTGGGAGATGGGCTGACATCCAAAACGCCAAGCTCCCGAAGGCCAGACCAGACGTGACCCCGTTCCTGTGGGGGCTCGTCGGCAGAAACGCACAGACAGCCGCACCTTGGTTTTTTTAAAAAATAGGATTTACTCTTTTCCGGGCAGTTTCAGGTTCACGGCAACACTGGGGAGAAAGCACAGAGATTCCCCACGTCCCCCCGTCCCGCACACACACACAACCTCCCCCCTGTCGACACCCCGCCAGGGGGACCTTTGTTACCACGGTGACCCCGCTCTGAGGCGTCACCTGCACCGGAGTCCAGGGAGGACGTTAGGGTTAGCTCTTGGTGTTGGATGCTGGGTGAGTTTGGGGAATGCCCGTCACGTGTCCTCCTGCGTGTTAGCATACAGACTCCCTCCTCTGCCCCGAAGCATCATGGTCCACCTGCTTGTCCCTCCCCACGGGACCCTGACAGCCACCCGCCTCTTTCTCTGTCTTCGTAGCTATGCCTTCTCCAGAACGTCACAGAGCTGGAATCACACAGCCACATTCTCCAGGGCTTTTCGTGCACCCCCCACCCCCGGCTCAGGGCCTGCCTTCTGTCTTCTGTCTGTCCTCCCCACCGCGTCTAGAAGCCTCCACTTCTAGAAACTTCTGAGCGATGAGGCTCACGCAGCTGGCCGCGTCCAGCGGGGAGAGTCAGGGAGGGAAGGAAGAAACACGGGACAAGAGTCTGACCCAGAAGTCTGCTCCGGGGAACCTCCACGTTCCCCTGGGTCCTCGTGGGAGGGGCCTCTCCCCCTTCCCCAAACCCCAGACCCTGCGCCCCACGCCACCCCCCACCGGCCCCCATCAAGTCTCATAAAAATATCAAACGAGAAAGTAAAGTCTCCCCCTGTTTTTCAAAAGCAAAACTTTAACGAATGGTCTTTGATCCACAAATGTAATTAGCATTAGAATCGGAGATAGAATGGATGTTTGTCTAAAAGCATTAATTTAATTCCTGGCCCAGTTTTTTGCTCTTATCAGAGCTCTCATTCCAACGGTGCCCGTGGCAGAATCAGAAATCAGAGGGAAGGAGTGGGTCTCCGTGCAGCAAGAGCACAAATAAAAATCCCGTTGAAAATATTTTCAGAATCAAGGTGCGTGGAGTGGCCGCGAGAAGCAGGTCCCCTGTGCACGTGGGTGGTAAGCCCACGCTCGTGGCCGGACGTGCCTTGTGGCCTGTCTGCACGTGCTCATGTCCACCCTCGGCCAGGGGCCTCGCGCAGGGAACGCGGCTTCGGCCTTGAGTGCGCGCCCCTAAGTTTCTCTCCCCACCATCCAGGAGCCGCCGACGTGGGATCGAGGTTCCGGGCAATTGCTTGGCAGCCTCGGAGGTAAACTTCCAATGAGGTTTTGGGGGATGAGAGACGCTCTCTCTTACTCAAAGTGCAAGAGACGTGAGCTTAAATTCTTCCGGTCCCCTGCCGTGTGCGTGGGCCCAGGCCAGCCTCACGGGCCGCCGGGCTGGGGGCTCAAACAGCAGGCGCTTATCTTCCCAGCTCTGGCGGCTGGAGCCCGAGACCCAGGTGCCAGCCGCAGTGGTTCCCTCTGAGGCCTCGCTCCTCGTCTCGCAGACGGCCGCCTTCTCCCAGTGTCCTCACGCGGTCGTCCCTCCGTGCGAGCCTGGGTCTTAATCTTTTCTTCCAAAGACCCAGTCCATTTGGATGAGGACCCACCCTAACGGCCTCTTGAAAAACCTCATCTCCAAACAGGGCTACCCTGTGAGGTGCTGGGGGGTTGGGACCCCCCCAGATGCATCTCGGGGCCACTCAGACCACAGCACCTGCTCAGCCTAACATCCAAGACCCAGCCGCTTGTCTCACCAGCCGGAGAACCCTGGGGCACCCCGGATTCCCAAGCCCCAGTTTCACAAATTCCAGGGGAAAGGCAGGGTCTGTGCCGCCCCCCAGAACAGCTCGAGGCCACCCAGGGGCTACCGTCAGCCCATCCCAAAGACCCGAACCTCCCTGTACGTTGGATGCCTGTGGACTAATCTGCAGCATTTCCATCCCTGCGCTCCTTGGCCCCTGGGAAGCCACGCCAAGCCCAGGGTTCGCCCTGCCATGCGGCCGTCTCTCCCCCCGGGCTGCAGCATTAGCTGTGTTTTCAAGGGGGATCACGTGTAGGTGTTTCCCCGGTCCCTTCATGGTGTTGTCATCTGCCATCTTTTTTCACTTCCTAAGGAGGAAAATAACTCCAGAGGAACAAAGGCTGGGGGACTGTGCCAAAGGCAGCCCTCAGAACCGTATCAAAGCCGCGCCGAGTGGGAATAATTACTCTCACTCAGCTGGGGGTGCCGGTGACAGCATCTGAGCACCAGGGCCACTCATTCCTTTCAACAAGGAAAATTAAGAAGAAAATTCTGGGGAGAGGCCAGCGCCCGGGAGACGGGCAGGACGGGGCTTCCCTGCTCCGGAGCTCACACGCCGGCTCTCCCTGAGACAGAGGCAGCGGCTTGGGTTCGAAGTGGTGTTTCTGAAAAAAGCCGAAGTGGAGGAGGAAGGAAAACAAGACCTTTCTTTAGTTCCCATCCGGAAATCCAAATAGATGAACAAATTAGCAAACAAACAAATAAATTTAAAAAGGCTGGCTGAGGAGGCAATCCGGGCTGGTTGGAGGACTTCCTTTTATTTGATACTGACGAGGCTGCTCCACAGGAAAGTCGGCTCCTACTCATTTTTTATTTCAAAATATATACGTAAGTTCACCTAAGACAAGAGCTAGAAGCTGAGGTCATCCAGTGTGCCCTCCAGCCTCCCGCACAGCCACACCTAACTCACTTGCAATCTGACTGGGGCATCAACCGTGGGGTCCCCAAACCAAGTCGTGAAAAAAAGCAATGTGCCTGTCACATCCTCCCATCCTGCCCAAGCAGGTGCCCCCCCACAGAGGAGGAGGAAGGGTGAGCACGGACCCTTAGAGAAGGAGGCGTTATGGGGGGGGAGGGGACCAAGGGTGGGTGCAGGCTTGCGTGTATAAGTCTGACGGTATGTGCATGCTGGTGTGCATGTGTGCACATATGGGCATGTGCCCATCCATGTGTATGTGTGTGCACATGTGCCCAAAGCACGTGCACTCGTGTGAGACAATGTGTGCACACAGTGTGCATGTGTGCCCATATAAGTGTGTGCATGTGTGTATATGCATGTACGCATATGCATAGAGTGTGTGTGCATGGCTGCATGCATATGAGTGTGTACTCATGCGTGTGTACATGCACATGCATGTGTGTAAAGCTATGAATGCACGCACGTGTGTGCATGTATATAAGTGTGTGCACACCTGTGTGCACGCATGTTTCCATGTGTGTATAAGCATGTGCATGTGTGTATACGTATGCATGCATGTGCATAGAGCATGTGTGCGTGGCCGTGTGTGTACGAGTGTGCACACATGTGTGTATGAGTACACGTGCACGTGTGTGTCTATGCATGTGTGTGCCCACATGTGTATACGGGTATTGTATACACATGCATTCGTGTGTATCTACATGCATGTGTATGAATGTTCGTGTATGTGTGCGGACACGTGCATGTGTGCATATAAGTGTGTGTGTGCGCTGCACGTGTGCATGAGAGAGCATACCGTGCTTGTCCAGATGGAAGTAGAGCAGTGCCTCCCTCCCCGCCCCCACAAGCTCTCTGGTCCTCTCTGCCTCGGCTCCCCTGGGAAGGGATGGGCTCTGCGCCACTGGATCTGGCGTCCTCATTGCCATGAACCTCGTCCATCCCAAGCCTGTCATGAGCAGCTAGGGTGACCGTGGGGTCTCCTTTCCCTTCCGTTTGCTCGTCTGGATAATGACTTTAAACAGCTCATGGAAATGAGCCCATCCGCCTATAGGATTCCCACTCTTTCAGAGATCAAAAAATCTTCTTAGTGAGCTGGGCGACATGGCAGTCAGGTAAGTGGGATGAAAGTTCCAGGGAGAACTGAGCCAAAAGCAGACGCGATCCCTACGCATGTGTGCTAGTGTCCACAGGCGGTCACACTGGCGGTGCACCTGCCTGCGGAAAGCACACCCACTTGCTGGATTTGCACATGGCCATGGTTCTTTAGATAAAGTCCAACAACAGTCTGCTCGCAGGACAAGGGAAGGTTGGCAAGCTTAATATGGGGATGGTCTCACCTCCGTGCATCCCCCGGCTCAGAAGGGGCCTCGTCGTTCTACATGAACGCCTCCCCACCCGGGGGCTGTGCACGTCCATCTGCCAAGGCCTTGCGCAGGGGCTGCCCTGTCCAGTATCTCCGTTCAAAGCTAAGTACTGGCCTCCACGATGTGGCTCTCCTGACCACAGTAATAAAGATATTTGGATATTTAATTATACATAAGACACAAGTACGGTCCTCGGTCAGGTCTTCAGGGGAACAAAGGGTCCTTTTGACACTCACACTTTGCACACCCACAGACAAGCGCCAGGGGCAGTGCAGGCGGGGCTGGGCCAGGAGTGCGGGAGCGCACGCACGAGAACTCCTCCAACAGGTGCTCCAGCCTCTGCCTCCTTTGCGGAGGGAACCGGGTCAGCCCTCTGGTCTCCCCTAAGTTCTGCTTTGTGCCCTCGAAGACACCCTAACTGCAAAGATCCCCACACCCGAGCAAAACCGGGTGGCATTTCACGAGCGGGGCTCCTAGGGAGGTCAGGACGAAGAACAAAGCCCGGGAACCACGAGCACGAGCCTGGGTGGGATGGAGACCTCCCTCGGGCAGTAAACGAGCTGATGCCCCCTCTCTGCCTCCGCCCCCACCCCTGCATCAGTGCCAACCACCCACTTCCCTCTGCCCGGCGTCTGCTTAGATGTTTTATAATAAAATAGTCCGTGTATGCTATGCACTCTAGAAGACTGGGAGAAGCGTATTCAAAATGAGTTGAGTACCAGGGGAAAAGCGCTCCCCATTGTCAAAAAGAAATGGCTGGTAGGGCTTTCATTTTTTTTTTTTTTTCTTAAAAAAAATAGCAGTAGCTACTTTCAAAGTCAGGAAAGGCATTTTTTTTTTTTTTTGACACAAAGAAAGAAATAGCAGCAGCGGGGTGTTGCCATACTCTGTCTGTGCCCTTTAAAATTCCAGCTTCAGGATACGCTATTAATTTTCTCCCTTCTCTTCTGGCATGAGGTTTTGAAAAAATACCCATCGTGCTGCAAATCTCCAGGCAAATTATCTTAAGATCGCTTGCCATGTGGGGTATGGGATGGGTAGGCGTGCCTCCTGCGACCGTTCCCCGTCCCACGTGCTCCGCGCTCCAGCCCTCCCCAGGAGCAAGCGGCCAGCGCATGGACACCAAGGTCCTGGGGCCGCCCCGCCAAAGCAAACAAAAACTGGTAAGGTCTGTCTCTCTGCACTGCCAGGGAATGCGGGGATGTGCTGTCACGGTGACACACACACCCCCCCCTCCCCGTTATTGTTAGCAGGTCAAAGCATTGACTATCAATAGGCTCACTCCTGCCTTCTGCATCCCCCTCTCCCCCCCGCCAGGAATGTACACTTCAGTAACGCTTGGCTCACCTCTGCCCCCTGCCATCTCCATGGCTCCTGCTTCAAAGGGTGTTCCTCACGTGGAAAACGCTTCATGGAGGAAAACTGGCCATCGCTACGCAATTATTTCAGAAACTCTGCATTGTATTTTCACGGAGGGCAGACGCCCTGGCTGAAGTGTGGAGTGCTTTCAAGATTAAGATCTAAATCCTGAGGTTTAGAAAGAGGCACATCAGAAGTACAATCGTGCCAGGGGATGGGAGCCCATTCTTTGCTCCTTGAAATACATTAAATTAAAGAATGAGTCGCTGCTTGACAACTCACCACACCGTTTTTCGAATAAAGGTAACAAAATTCCAGCGCTAATAAAGCCTCTTTTTTTTTTTTTTTGAAAGTTGGATGACGCTGTTGATTATTTTATGGCTCTTTGAACCTTCAGACAACACTTACTTTGGAACATTGGCTGTGCCAGGCGAGAAGTCCGTTTCCCTCTCTGAATGGGATTTCTCTTCTGATTCCACATCACAACCCCTTCCTTGGTGAAGTACAATGTGGAGATGGTCCATGTCGGCCTTGCAAGGAGGGACACAGGAGCCGGAGCCCAGAGCGTGAGCGGTGCGGCATGAAGGGGGTGGGCGGGCGAGATCCCATGGTCCTTTCAACTCAAACGGATCCTTTGGGAAAATGTTAATACAACAGGCGGGTTACCATCAACACCGAAGCACGTCATGCAAAACGGGATCCCGCCACTCAGACGACCCACTTGTCACCTCCCGGAAAACATCTAAGGGCAGCCTCTGGGAAGACATTCTCTTGTTTCCTGCGGCATGATTCCTGTTTCTGCAAAAAGAACACGAGAGAATGTTTCGATGGAGAGAGGGGCTCCTGGAGACATGTTTCTGATCGGCGCTAAGCAGTTCATGTCCCAGGGTGAATACTTGCTCCTAAAGCAGACGGTGTATACGCAGGTGCGTGACCTTCCCACTTGTAGATTTCCGTAGACGGGTTTGGAGGACGGCACAAGGCGAGCTTTGTCACCTACCAGAATTTTTCATCTTCTGGAGAAGGGTCCTCACAGGCATATCCTGATGAAAAATGTCACAGAGCATCACTGTGGCAATGACATTGGTCATCTCTCGTGGTTTTTGTCATGATGCTCACTGTCATTTGGTCCAAGGAGAAAGCTCAGAGCTCTGTTTGGCGAGTTGGTGGGACGAGCGCAGACGGCTCAGGACATACCAGCGGCTTCTGAGTTCACACCTCTGCCACCGAACGCGTCTGCTGGCCCTCCCTCGTCTGCAAACGGAGGCGGATTGCTCTGCGTGCTTTGCAGCCTGACTCCCTGAGCGAGGGAAAATGCCCTGTTCACTGAACTCTCCCCAGTGGAGAAAATCCCTGCTGCATGAGGCTCTTTCCCCATGCTGCCTGCTGGCCAGTCCTCACTGGGCTGCTGATTCCTGATCCAGGCAGCGATGGGAAGGATGTGCAGAGAAGTGATGTCTGACATTTTTAGAAATCGGTCTTGACAGCTTTTCTTATGTGCCCTCCTGGGTCCCACAGGGAGCTCCCAGCGCTTGTGTGTGCATAGGGGATGGTGGGTGGGGTGCCTGTAGAGAGCTGAGCCATGGGAGGGCTCCCCACCGACCCTCCCAGGCAAGTTACCTGAAAACCAGAGCCCCACACTCTGAGCCTACTCATTCCTCCTTCATCCTCCTCGAGCCGCTCCAATCCATCTGGCTCGCTGCCTCACCAAAATGGTCATCGCTTAAGAAGATCAGTACATCTTGTATTTCCAAGACCAGGGGATGCTTCCCGACTCCTTTTGGGTGAGTTGGGCAGATAGCATATTGGAACTGGTCTCCCGCCTCCTGGGCCACACTCGGCCCTCCAGCTACCCCACGAGAACCAGAGCAAGACTCAGTTATTGTTGGTAAAACCACACACTCTCCTAGCTCAAGATAAATTCAAATTATTGCACATCCATTAGGGTGGCTACTAGTTAAGCAAACCAGCAAACAAACAAAACAACAGATGTTGGTGAGAAAATCAAAATGGGGCAAATGGGGAGAATGAGGGACGCCCCCCCTCCCAGAGAATGAAACACCAGGAAGACATGTTTACAAGCCAGAAGAGAATGTGGGTCTTTAACAGTAAAATAATACAAGATTAAATAAATAAAAAAAGAAAACTATAACTCGAAACCAGAAAACTCAGAAGCAAGGTGATAGAATTCAGGAAAGAATTATAAACATGGAATTCAGGAAAGAATTATAAACATGGAATTATAAACATGGCATCAGAAATGGTCCATGAAGCTACGCAGGGATGCATCTGAGTGCCTTTGTAGATGGGAAGTGGAAAAAGACATTTTTGAAAATTAAAAAGAAATGAAAAAATACATTTAAAAAATAGATTTTAGAGAAAATGACAAGCTTAGAAAACAGGTAAGACAGATGCAATAAACACAAAATTTAAGTCCTCAGAGAAGAAAATCTAAGCAAGGGAAGACAATAAGCACTAAGATGATAATTCTAAAAATTTTTCTGAAAAAAAAATTTTTTTTCTGAGATTAAAAAATAATTGGGTCTCTGTATTGAAAGAGTACCTCCTGTATTTGAGACCTTTGGCCCAGAACAACTAACTGTAAGAAACATCCTATTAAGAGTACTGGGTTTTTAGAAAAAGATCAAACATTTTGGAAACACAGCAAAATATACGAAGTCATGTATGAAAGGAAAAATATCAAATTGTCATCTAACATATAAATGCCAACATGTCTTATTCAAGAACAGAAAATGTAACCCAAGGATTTGATACCCAGCCCTACTGATTACAG
The DNA here is from genome assembly GCA_003697995.1 of Taxidea taxus jeffersonii. Lineage (NCBI taxonomy): Eukaryota > Metazoa > Chordata > Mammalia > Carnivora > Mustelidae > Taxidea > Taxidea taxus. The sequence continues at coordinate 48,551 of ML103225.1, forward strand.
AACCTGTAAGGACTCAGCCAGGATGACTCCCGTGTGTCTTTCTAGAGAATCTGGAAGGATCCAGCATCTGACAACCAACACAAGTGGAGAGACGTCAATGGAACTAGCGTGAGCTATGAATATGTGTTCATTTGTTGATAAGACGGGCTGGATGATAGGAGAAGGAGAGGGAGATGGAACTGCTCTCCATTCTGACCATGTTAGTGGAGGACAACAGTCATAAGCAGAAAGCGAGGGGAGAGCAAATGCCATCGTTTGTGCTCATTTCAGGGGAGGTGGCACTGATTTTGTTATTCTGAGACTCTTATGTGAATGATGTGGGGTAAGGCAAATGTGGCACCTGTTTTAACCAGGATCCTATCATACGGACGTCCTTGAGAATCAGGTCACGGTGGTGGGAGCCAAGTGACATACTTGAAGTGGGAAACGTGGCGTTAAGTACCCCATAGTCCTGAATTTGAGCTGGAGGGACCAGTATGAACCCCTGAGATATTTTTCTTTACAGATCTACACATGGAAACCTGTATTTTCCAACTCTGTCCACTGAAGGGCCTAGAATGAATGAGAACTAACAGGAAGAATCGCCCCCGGCACAGACTGTGGTTTTGAAATGCCGTTCCCAAGGAAAACAAAGGAATAAAACAGGACTTCTTTTTCTGGAGAAATGACAGATGGCTTTTCCCAGGTCTGGGGCATGGGGAATGCAGACAAGCCTGGAATGTGTTATTGTACCAGACAGCAGTGAGTTACCAAAGCCTTCTAGAGTCCAGTTAAAAAGTCTCAGAAGCCAACTTGAAAAGGCCACCCATAACCAGAGGTGAGAGAACACAAACATCACTAGGGATATAACTATAGTGAATTAAGATATGCCAAGCACGTTTAAATCCTTGAGTTCTTGACGATACTACAGAGGTAGAATTGGTTGCTGCTGAATGTTGGAATGACTCGTAATTTGCAAAATTGGAGGTAAGACAGAATTATCCCGTGTCAGCTGTCCTATAGGAAGTGCACCACGGGGTAATCAAATAATAGATGAGGGAAAGCTGCCTTTTCATGACGTTACTCCAGCTAAGAAAGAAAGAAAAATGATAGAATTATAGTATCATCATTGTGCTATTTCTGGTGAGTTCATGGTTCTAGGCATTGAGGGTCATGTCTGCTAGCATCACAGATTAGGCAGGCAACGCCCTATGTTTCTGATGGGTCATCACCAGTGAGGCAGTCTCCCTGGGTGGCGGGGGGGCGGGGATTGCACGTGATTCTGATCAAATCTATGTCTCCCACTGTTAGTTTACAGGAAAAGAAAAAGAACAGAGCACTATGAAGGCAGGATTGCTTTCAGGAAAACCCAAACCGGGGGAACATGCCATGTCAAATAACTTGGTTTCTTTACCGAATAAATTGCATAGGAAAGAAAAAAGGAATAAAGGAGGAATCTGTATATTTAAAAAAAGACCAAGAGGCATATTAAAATGGACAAAACCCGACTGTGGGTTAAGAAATCACACTTGAGTGATAAAACTGTGGGACGAGGCCAGGAAGCAACTACCCCCAGATCAGGGTGGTGGTCGTTTCTGGAGCTGCGGCGAGGGTCGGCCCACAGGGGTCCGTGCTCTGGGAGGGGCGGACGGGGTTCTATCGCTTGACCTGCTTGGTAGCTAGAAGGGTTGCATTCACGATATTTTGCTAGGCTCTGCTCTTTACATAAAGAACATGTCTTAGGTAACTCTTCATCTCACAAACAAACTGAGGGTTGCCGTGGGGAGGGGGGTTGGGAGAGCGTGGTGGGGTTATGGATATTGGGGAAGGTATGCGCTACGAAGTGTGTCGACCTGGCGACTCACAGACCTGTACCCCTGGGGCTAATAATACATTATATGTTAATTTAAAAAAATGTACAAAATGGTAAAAAAAAAAAAACCCAACCATGTCTTATGTAATTTTCTGTATCTGTGCCATACAGCACATTCGACAGACACAATAAAAGTTAAAAGCTTCCATTGCAAAGAAAAAAAAAAATTCACATCACGTGCAAATGCCTTGAAACGGACCCCACAAACTTGAAAACTGCACTAAAAAAAAAAAAAAAAATCCCGTGATTCTCTATTGTGTATCATCCGACGGTGCCCTTGGAATGTGTTTTAAAATAGACAGTTTTGTAAGGGAAGACGAGGAAAAAAGGAAATCTGAGTTATGCGGAATGGATTAAGCTGTGAGTTTTGAAGCGGTGAAAGGCTGGGAGTGAGTGTGTGCGCGCATACACGTGAGCATCCCGGTGAAAACCCCAGTGGGAGAGAACAATTAAGCGCCGTGACGCCTGCGCTTCCAGTCCCAAGGCAATTTATTTATTGAAGGTGGTTTTTCTTGATCAGAAGTATTATCACACGAGCTTGTTTGATGAGCCTGGTTTCCTGATGTACAGAGCAGGAACTGTTGGCGTCAAGAACAAATGTAAAATTTAAGCGGCTTCATTTACTAAAGGAAGAACTTTTATTTAAATCAATGTATAAACAGCTTTGGGAATAGCAGTGTACGTAGACACACGATCTGAGAACGTGCATGAGTAGGAATGAGCAAGTGCTGTGCGTCCTCATCGGGACGTTTCCAGCCCCAGCTACCGGACCTTCAAGCAGGTAACTTCCCTCCTTCGGCCAGAAAAATGGGAACGTCCAAGAGCGGCGCGCCTGAAAGTTCGGTTTGGGTGTGAATGAGAGGATACATTTGCAAATGCCTGGGGGACGGCCTCTGAGAGGGCTCCCCAGGGATTCTGATGTCTCTCCTAGAGCAAAAGATGAGCTGGAAGGAAAATGAATGACTACCTGGGAGACAGGTTAAGGGCTATCAGAATTGTCCAGGCAAGACAATGATCCAGATCCCAGGGGTGAAAGAGATAAGATGTGGCGTCCACTTGGAGAAGGTTGGGAAGCTATTGGTAGTGGGAGTAAGTCCAGAGGAGCTGGGCTCGGGCCATGGGATAGTGAATTTAATCACAGACTTGTCAGCACTGGAGTCTATGGTCACTCAAGAAGACCATTCAGGGTAGTCTTGAAGCACTTGGGAAATGAGCCATCAGCTCAGGGAAAGGTTCAAGGTAGAATGACAGAGTTGGCATTCAGTGTGTGGCAGAAACTAGGGGTGTCGGTGTGACCCTCGAGAATGCCCTGCAGAGGAGTTTGGGGTGCCCAATGATACAACTCAGAGCGACAGAGTTCCCGGATGGTAGAAATGGAAAAGGAGCACCCAGACAGGCAGAAGGAGCATCTAGAAATCGAAGAAAGGATGCATTTCAAGAGTTAGATGGTCAACAGTGTCAGAAGCTCCTCGGTGACCTTAAGTATAGCGCCTGGTCACTGGAAGGCCAGTGGGGCTTCGAACATGGGTTTTGCTAGAGAACCCTGGGGACGGAGACCAGGCTCATCCTGGAGGCCAGTGAGCTGGCGGAGAGGTCCTTGGGCTGCCCCAGCGGGAGGGAAGCAGCTGGGAGGAGAGCAGCCTAGAGGGAGGGGCGTTGAGCTCAGGGGCAGGTGGAGGCGTGTCTGGTCCCCAAAGGGAAGCACGTGCTCCATGAACAGGGAGGAGGAAGGGTGTAACTCGGAAGAACACCGGCGGGGGGACGATACGGAGAAGGAAGAATTGTGCTTTTCCCCAAAGAAGAGATGCGCACCGTCGTGAATGTGTTTATAACCAGGGGACGGGAGGTCAGGGGGCATTGCGGTGGGTGATCTCTAGTTTCCTTGTGGAGGAGAGGGCAGAAACAATGGATCTCATGGGTGGGAACGTGTACAGATGTGGAAGAGCCACCCGGTACACATGGAGACCCACTGCCTTACGAATCCGTCTGTAGAATGAGCTATGTGGGCTTTTGCCTACGGCCGGCGATGGACAGCCTGACTGCTTGGGTCTGTTTTCACCCCCAGCTTTGGGGAACAGACTTTTACAAAGTCTTTGAAGAAAACAGGATTAAAGACGACCCGCGAGTGCTGGGGGTGCGGCAAGAGCCCCGGGGGCACCGGGCACTTTGCAGATGGAACTGACTCCATTCGTGAAAACATGCCAGCCCTGAGCTCAAGACAAAGAAAAAGCATTTGTTGACAGAACTGGTCATTAGACACTTTAGTTTGGAAAATATTTTGAAGTAGGGATTTCCTTTGGGGCCCCCTACGAGGTCATGGAGGCGGATCTGAGACATGGTCCCCGTGTCCTGGAACGAGGTGGAAATGCTTTCGTTGTTAAGGGGCTTGTATTGGGTTAACAAAGAACGCACCGCGGTCTCTCCCCCCTTCTCTCTGGAAAAGGCATTTGGCGGGGCACCTCGGTGGCTCAGCTGGTTGCGCCTCAGACTCTTGATCTCAGTTCAGGTCATGTTCTCAGGGTCGTGAGATCGATCCCTGCATGGGCTCTGCACTCAGCATAGCACCTGCTTGAGCTTCTCTTTCCCTCTCCCTCTGTCCCTCCCCCTGGCTCCCGCTCTCTCTCTCTAAAATAAATAAAATCTCTTTTAAAAAAGAAAGCAGGGCGCCTGGGTGGCTCAGTGGGTTAAGCCTCTGCCTTCGGCTCAGGTCATGATCTCAGGGTCCTGGGATCGAGCCTCTCATCGGGCTCTCTGCTCGGCGGGGAGCCTGCTTCCCACCCCCACCCCCCGCCTGCTTGTAATCTCTTTCTCTGTGTCAAATAAAATAAAAATAATTTTAAACAAAGAAAGAAAGCAAGCAAAGTCATCTTGCCCAACATTGTTGCACCGTAGACATGATGCTTCAGCCGCCCAAGCACTTTGTTCCTAAGATGCCAAAATGAGAGGGACACGTGCCTTCTCTACATTGAGCCGCTCTTTTTACTTTTCGTTCTGGGATCGCTGGTCCCCTTCGGTTTTGTCCTGCATGATGCCCTCCTCCTCTTAACACCGCAGCCACCGCAGTGGGGTAGGCGGTAAGGTCATCTGGCTGAGCGCAACCGAGCGGAAACGCGTGGTTCAGACAGGTAACGACCACCTGGTAAGGTTTCTCACTAACCACGGTCTCAATTTTTGCAAAGCTTAGAGGTGAAGAAAATGACGTCACATTGCTTTGAACCTCTTATATTTTAAAAACCGTGTCCCAATTTACCTGCATGGTTTCGGGAGGATCCATGTCACAGTCTGTGTAGAAATGCTGGTTAGATGCAATCAGGCATAAATGCACCCTCGGTGTGTTGCTAGACACAGAGTGCAGAAGAAGAAAGTGGTTAATGGTTTTAAACTGTAAAGGTTGACCGCCTGTGTGCCATACGCTCTGCCTCCCCCATCACTGAGGTTGGGCAGCCCACACCTCCACTCACGCTCTGGGTGCTGGTTCCTCCCTCCTTCCTGTGCTCCCCAGTCCTTCCCACCAGCCTGCAGGTGTGCTTGGATCCACTCCTAAATGAATAAACCTCCCTAGAGCTCTTCTTCCCTTCCAGCCACTGTCCTGTCTCTCTCTTCCCCTTCTGGCAAATCTCCTGGGAATTTCTGTCCTCACCGGCTGTCTCTAGCTCCCTGCTCTTGTCCACTGTTGAACCCTGACTTTCCGTGCCCATTAGACATTCGTGTAGGGAGTCAAGGAGCTAGCTGGGGTTTAAGCCAGAGGCCGGTGATAGGGACCCGGAAGTCATGATGATCGAATCTGGGGTTCAAGCCTTGGGACCAGAAGACCGTCCAGCAGGCAGTGGGGATGAGAGGCAAAGCCAGGCTTGGGCTCTGGGCATTGCAGCATTTGCTGGTGCATTTGCTGGTGGCCAGCCAGGTGCACTGGAGCTCCCCAAGGGGTGGGGGAGAGCAGAGTGTGGTCTCCTGGAAGCCGAGGGAAAACAGGGTGTATGGAGTAGTGAGCTCTGGCCTGCTCCCCACTGACCGATCAAGGAGAGGGAAGACGGGGAATTGGCCATCAGTGGAGCACGTGGAGGTCTTCAGGGGCTAGAGAGCAGCAGCCTTGAGGGGCAGCAGTGAGGGTAACGGGCTGCACGGAGCCCAGTGGACCCCGTTTCAGACTTCGGGCCTCTAGAATTGGGAGAGGCTCCTTTTAACTACCACTAAGCTTGTGATAATTTGTCCTAGCAGCTGCGGGAAACTGACACAGCGACCAAGGACATCAGAGCCCCATGAATGGAGAGCGTGGCGAAGCGAACTCTGCAGTGGGAAAGCATTGTATAAGGCTATACACACAGCTGTTGCTGTCGGGGTGGACATGCAGATATGAAGATAAAAATACCTTTTCCCCAGCTGCAGAGGACCCAGCCCTATTCTAACTCATCCACGTAGACCCAATGTCTGGATATCGAAGACAGAGACACATAGGTACAACCCATCTCTGTATCTATCTACCTCTGCTCCCTTCACCTCCTCACACGCCAGAGTCCGACACCCGCTCCCTCACATGCCCGAGTTATTCCTGTTGCTCTCACTGTCTCTGCTCTTCTTGATGACCTCGGCGGTTTGTGGCCCACATGGCCATCACAGCGACCCCATAACCACTGGTCACTGCCGGTCACTCCTCTCCTCTGGCACTCCTTGTGACTGCCCGCCTCTCTCAGAGAACAGCCGACAGCCTGAGCGTGTCCCCAGGCTCCCGTGGTCTTGCTCCTCCTACTTCCCCGGTCTCATCGGCCACTTTCCTCTTGGCTTCTTCTGCTCTGGCTCCACAGTTCCAGGCCATGTTTGCCCTACCACAGGGCCTTTGCACTTGCTGCCTCCTCGGGCTGCAATGCTCTTCCCTCTGATCTCTACTTGGCCTGTTTCCGTTCCTCCTTAAACTCTCTGCCTACCTGCCAGCATCCCAGAGAAGCCCCTTCTGGGACACTGTCTGGAATTACAGCCTTTAGCCCCAGCGCTGTCTGTCTTCCTTCACTGCTTTGTGCTTCCCCCAGGCCATATCGCCACCTAACACACTCCCTGGATAATAACTCTTGATCTTGTATTATGCCCGGTTCTGCACGCTAGCTTACAAAGGTGGAAGTTTCTGCTGTGTCTTGTTCACTGCTGTGCCCTCGCTGTCTGGGACAGTGCCTAGCACACAGGAGGTGCTCAGTAAATATTTATTGAATAAGCGAATGAGCAAAATTATAATTTATGAGTTGGGTTTATAAACACAGTGTGGTCATGCTGTTAGTACAGAAGGGTTCCTCTTTTTTGGGAGAGAAGAGAAGAAAGAAATGATGCATTCAGGAGACTTTTGTGAGCTTAGCCCCACAGTGTGCTGAAAAACCAAATAAAGAAGTGTCCTATTCCTATGCGTGTCATCATCTTTGAACGTATCACCGAGAATAGTGTTATCTGGGGAAGCTAGAGGAATCAGGCACTTTGATCATGATCCATTCATCGATTTCTCACGAAGAACTTTAGGTGGGATTTTGACTGTGTGTGATGTACTTGATTAGAAAGCAAAACCTCTCCCCCCACCCCCAACTAAATTTCTGTTTTAAAAGCCCAGATCTCTTGTGGATGCTCACAGAGGTGTATCCTGCAGACTTCAGTGGGTTCATCCAAGGAGCAGGTTTTGTTCCTTCGGAAGGAAACAGCATTGTGGGATTTGGAGAGCACGGAAGTTCAACTCCGCAGGGCTCGCACAGAGGAGCACACACATTCACTCCTTTACATCTCAAAGGGGGACGCACCTCACGCTGTCTTCAGCTCCGACTTCACTGGTTGGTTAAATTAACTTTACAAGCGGCCCTTTCCAATCTTGAGGGTCTGAGATGTTTTCTCCCGTCTCAATTCGGGTCTGTGCTTCCCAGGGGAGTAGCGTGACCCGTCTGGACAGGTGACACGCTTTCACGAGGCAGAGCTGGCTGATGTGGTCACGCAGCCAGTCTCCAGCTCTGTCTTCCTTCCCCTTGTGCTCCTGACCCTTCCTGGGCGAAGTCGCCTGGTCATCCACACAGTTTCTTGGGATCACACACAGAGTAGGGTCCCTCAGAAGCACGTATTACATATTGAAAGGCGATCCCAGTAATGGCTCCAAACTCCAGCTATGGGGTGGGGTGGGGGAACCAAATACAGAGGACTCTTTTCATTAACAATAATATGGACGTCAGCAGCATTTTATTTGTCAGGTGCTTTTCCTTCTGTTTCCTGTTGCGCCCTCCTGACAACGCTAGAAAGAAGGAAGAGGTTTTTCCTGCTCTACAGATAAGGGACCTGAGACACGGAAGAAGTAACAAACTTGGCCAAAGTCCCTCACAAGGCTGAGCGGCGGAGAGACGCTGCCTCTGAGCTCGTGGTTGTAACCGTTGCCCCACAGATGCGCCACCTCCAGCGGATGCACCTGCGAGGGTGGTTTTGCACGTGAGACTCAGGCCAGTCCTCAGAAGGCACCATGTGACAGGGACTTATTATTATACCCATTTCCCAGTGCTGGTGTAAAAATGGAGGCGAGGGGAGGCTTAAAACAGCAGAAATCTGTTTTATACTGTTCCGGAGCCCAGATGTCCAAAATCAAGGTGATGACAGAGTCATGCTCTCCCTGGGGTTGGAGAGAAGAATCTGTCCCAGGACGCTATCCCAGCTTCTGGTGGCTTCTAGCCGTCCCTGATGTTCCTCGGTCTGTAGAGGAACCATTCCCGTCTGTCCCTGTCCTCACACGGCGTTCTGTGCTGGACACCAGCCCCTGGGTCAGGCCCGCCTCAATCTTCCATGACCTCATCTCAGTTATGTACACCAGGAGCCTCCTTCCAAATAAAAGTTCAGGTAGATATGAACTTGGGTGGGAACCGTACCATTATCCTCATATTATACGGAAGGGGGGTTGGAAAAAGCTGAATGTTCATGAGGCCACGTTGCCTTGTTGACACAGAATTAAAATCAAAGATGTGACACCACATGGTCTTCTTCCTTCTCTTCTAGACAGCAGCACCCCGAGGGCCAGCGGTCTACAGCGCACCCTGGGGAGAGATGATTCTCTTTGGAATATATGATAGCGATACTTCTGCAGCAGTAAGCGGGAGAAGCCTCCGTGCGGAGCCCCTGAGACTCTCCTCCCACAATTACACCTTCTCCTCTTGCACTGATGCTTGTCCATGACGATCTCACACGTAAGTCCCCCGTCCAGTAATGCACGCCCACCCAGGCACAGGTAAGGTGTTCTCACACTCTGGCGGCCCTCAGGAGACCTCACCTCACCAGAACATCTGTCACGTGGTCCAAGCCCTCATTCCACAGACTGCCTCCACAGGAGTGACTCGCAGCGTCGCTCCTGTCTTTAGGGATGAAACAGACAGGATCCCTCTGCACGGCCCACAAACGCTGGCTTCGAGGAGCTGGGAGAGACGTTAGCGGGAGCCCGTCAGCGTACCCAGTGGTAGTCAATCCTTTCTGGAATGTCCTTCCACAACCAGGCATGGATTTGCATTCTCTGCTTGTGTGAACGACTCTACTGCTCATTTCAAGACGGTATCACAAAATCTTCTTTCTTACTGCAGAGAATCTCCCCAAATTGAGTTTTCTTGTGAAGAGTCCATGACTGTTGAATAATACTGGTAAATACGACATCATAATAATAATATGATATAATACATATAATATAACATATAATAATAGTTAACCTTGATAGAATACTTACTATTTATCACACATTGCTCTAAGAGTTTGATGCACATTACTTAATTTAATGTTTAAACCATCCCTGTGGGTTGATTACTGCTATTAATTCCCAGCCTACAGATCAGATAAAGTTCAGAGAGTTTACGTGACATGCCCAGGGTCATACAGCTAACAAGTGCTAGAGCCACGGACATGGGATTTTGCTTTAATGCATGATTATATTTAAAAGAAATGGGCAAAATCACCATTGGGCAAATAGCACAGTAGTAATCCTTTCACACAAGGAATCACCGACGTAGGCTAAAATCCGTGGTAGAAGTTTTATAAGAAACAGGGTATGTGCGTCGTCTCAAAGCTTAGAAAGGGGAAGGTTGTAGCTTTACAGTAGAGAGACCCCAACTGGGCATTCCATTATCCATTCGATCAGCGCCTACCACGGGCCTGGGCCTCGGAGGTCACAAAGCTTCCTGAAGCACCACCCTCAACTTGAATAATTGAGAGCCAAGATCAATCATCTCTGCCTTTCTTCTGGTGCAGAGAATGTTTGAGGTCAGGCCAACTTTAATTACTTGTTGAAAAGATTAAAAGGGCAGTAGGTGTGAAGGGTGGGAGCTCTGTAGAGTGAGGTTGCGTAAGGAGCGTGTTGTGATCTCACACCCACGGGCACAAGTTGGAACTTGGAGAGAAAAGCCGGCAAAGCCGTGTTGACGCCAAGCCTTTTCCTGTGAAGAGCTGAGCAAACAGCTCCTCCATCGAGCCAAGAACCCTCCGTCCAAGGACTCCCACGTTCATAAAGGAATCCGCATCTCCCCCACTCACACGTCGCAAAGATTAATAACGGGGACTCTCTTTTGTTTATCTCTGTCTTGCAAACATTTGGCATTTGGCATGGTACAGACTCAACGAATTTTCCTGAAGGAGCTACTTCATGAAGTCACCGGAGCGACCTTATTTTGAATCTCAGCAGCCATCAGGCATCATTTAGGAAAAGAAAACGGTGCGGGAAAATTAAGTCCCGCCAACAGCTTTTTGTTTTAAAAATGCACAGAAAGAGGCTTTCTTATACCGTGTAGTCAAAACAGAGCCATGGGTTTTTAAACTGCGTTCTGTGAAACCAGAAGATGCTTTTGGAGAATATTAAATCACCCCCTTCGGGGTAGTTCCCATTTTAAGCTCCCAGGGAAGTCCGGTTTCTGACCCAGTGTGTGTTTCGTACCTTCTAGCTTCGAGTCTTTTTTTCATTTTGTACCGTCGTGTACTCTGCGGGGGTCATTTGTGGGTATTTATGGGGCGCTCAGTGACGTATGTGATGACTATTTACTGAACACGCAGTCTGCCCCAGGCACGCACCGGACACGGTCGGAAACACCCGTGAACAAGGCAAACCTGCTTTCAGAAGCTTCGAGTCACGACGGGGCCACAGGCGTGGAGCGGGGACGTAGAGATGTGGGCATCGGGCTGGGTGGTAGGTGCTGGGTTGCGAAAGGGAGAGAACCTGCCACTCTTTCCAAGGGACTCAGACATTCCTTAAGGGTAAAGAAACCAATAATTATCACAAAGAGGGTAAGTAGGGGAGGAGGAGGAGGAAGGGGAGGAGGGAGGAGAAGGGAAGCGGGAGGGGGAGGAGGGAGGAGAAGAAGCCGCTCCCTCTTATCAGAGTAGAGAGAACACGAGCTTTGATATCAGACGAACCTGGTTTCCAGTTCTAATTTTTCTCCTAACCAAGAGGGTTGTCTTTTGACAAATTATTTAATGTCTCTGGGACCCTAATTTCCTCCTCTTTCAAATAAGAGTATGGATAAGAAATAAGCAGATGGATTAATTATTTGAATCTTTAGGAACTAGGAAACATGCATTCAGAAAGTTTGATCAAAATGCGTGTTAACACCGGCCTCCCCTTCTTGCACCCAATTTGCAGAAACTCTAGAAAAGTAGAATTATATGTAAGAATGGTGCCAACAAGAAGGGAAAATTCCAGGCGCCTGGGTGGCTCAGTGGGTTAAAGCCTCTGCCTTCGGCTCAGGTCATGATCCCAGGGTCCTGGGATCGAGCCCCACATTGGGCTCTCTGCTCGGCAGGGAGCCTGCTTCCTCCTCTCTCTCTGCCTGTCTCTCTGCCTGCTTGTGATCTCTGTCTGTCAAATAAATAAAAAATCTTAAAAAAAAAAAAAAGAAGGGAAAATTCCAGAAATACCTGAAAATGAGAACCCAGATTGCATGGGTCGTGTGGATGATGGCTCAGCATCCAACAGGCCACCGGGAGATGGGGCTGTGGAGGGCGACAGCCATCAGAGGACAACCCCAAGGATGCAGGGGGTGGGGAGGGCAGCAGCGGGAGGCACGGAAATGGATGTGGGGGGGATCCTTTTTGTTTGGTGGATGAAGCTATTGATTAATATTGGACATTAAGCAAAATATAAAATTGAATGTCGTGATTACAACTTCAAATGACCTCTGAAAATATAACCAGCTTGTGTTACACCTCTTGGGACAGTTGCTAAAAATCTGGCCGATGGAATACATAAACCTCGCTTCACTTAATTTGCAAAGGAAGACAGCATAGAAAAGAAACAGCAAAAACAGAAATAAGCCATGTGTGTCATGGAATCATGAGGTGTCAAGTACTGGTCAGTCAATTCTTGCTAAAACAAAAAAATAATAAAAAAAATTATCAACTTGGGGAAATACAGAAACTCAGCAGTATAAAAAGTTTGAAAAGGAAAGCAAAGTTCAAGAAAGGACACAGTGTTAGTATTTGACAAATAAATTCAAAGTGAGAGGCTAGAGAAGAATATGTCTAAGGGATGATTATCAGGAAAAAAATTACAACCGCAGAGTGTTACGCCGCTGAAGTCATGGGCCCGTCTTGCACACGAACAGAAATACGAATTTCTTCGGTGCCGGCTTAGTTCACGGTTGTGAAGGATCCCGAGTTGAGAATGCTTAGAAGCTCAGGCCTCTGCTCCCTCCCCATTGCCAGGGACATCCTGGGGGAATGATTAACAAAACAACAGAAATGAATACATAGAAAACAGACCTGATTGGAAGGTTTGCCATAAATGCTCCCACCGAGGTTGGTTTCTTCTGTGCAGATAAACCAGATGTGATTAGCCTCCAGACCCTGAATCCTAGGAAAATGTAGTGAAATAATGAGAAAGTGACAAAATGCAGATTTACCGCTCTAGTAGGAGCCAATGGCAATGCCACTGCTGAATGCCAAGGAGTACGGAGGACGGAGGACTAAAGGGGGTTGGAGGAAAGCCAGGTAGTTAACCCACCTGTGGCCCAACATAAAACCACATGAGGTCTCTTCCCTCGCTGGCCACAAAGACCAAACCCGGGGTTCGAGCACAGAGGAGGATACAACGGTTCTCAGTGGCCCACCTCCCTTTATGAGCCAGGTTCCCCTGGTCTAAGAGAAGTGAGCTCATCTCTCCAGAACCTCGGCTAATTCAGCTAATAGGAACGCAAACATTGATCTAAACTGAGGCCCGAGAATGGTCTCTTACATCTTCCTCCCCCCTGGGGGGATGAATGAGAAAAGATTACTCGTGGATTATAATTGCTTGAAATAGGTTATGATGTAAAAATCTAATCCTCTCTCCTCTTCAATAGTAAAGTTCTACAGACAGAGAAATTATGCTTAATGCCAGTGTCTTGAAGGTAAAAAGAAAATTCTGTTCTCCCTTTGGGGGAAAAGAAAGGACATCTTTTTAGAGCTGTCAGAATTCACAAGTGGTAATAAATTATTCTTTTTCATTACTGAGTTATTAAGCAGGCTGCTTGGTGTAATGGCAGAAAATTTCTGTTTAATTTTCATAGTATTAGACGACTCTGATTCCTGATCTGAAATCAAGTTGTTGTTAAAAGAAGGGAATGTATTTAACGTCATGCATTAGGGTCTGTTTTTACTAAATTCTTCTAAATGTGCAGTTTAAATATTTATGGAATGGGGCCATTGTTTGGTTGGAAACGAGACATCAGCCTGTTGTTGGGACAATCTCCGTCAGGTGTGAACCACCCAGGGCTCTTGCCCCAGACCAACCAGCACGTAGGTCATCCATAAAACCCTAGAAATGGTTCTGCAAATCCCAAGCCAACGAATCACAGGGGCAGAAGAATTCTCATTCTCCCTGGAATTGGAATTTTTTAAATGACACATTCAAATCACTGGTGTAGCAAGATTGGGATAAACGTAGGACGTTTGAAGAAACCTTTGATCATGTGCATGAAATTGCAATTATGGGAGCAATGTTTGTGCCCACGGTGGAATAAAAGGAACTCGGTTACCTGTGCACGTGGGCTCACCCGAGCGACTGGTTTTCTTTCTCTCGCTCACCCACCTCATGTTCAACAAGCATCTGCCGCACTCCTACTGTGGGATGATTCAGCCCTGGAGGACATTTTGAAGTGCTCTGGGAAGACAGCTAGAGAGGGTCCAAATGAAATGGTCCAGACAGGTGTGGGAAGTGTGGGGGCAGCGCCAGGGGTGCTGGGAGGGCCTCATGGAGCAAGCGATCATAGCTGGGCCTTCCTGGGTTGTGCAAAATTTACCTGAGACAGAAAGTGTCCATGAAGGGGTGCTTGCTGCCTGTAGGAATCGGATGGAACTATATTTTACCGAATGCACAGGGCTGCTGAGTAAATAGGTACCACCCCACCCAGCTGAAAGAATTTCTAGAGTGTTCCCCTGGGGGTCATTTTGTCATCAACCCTTAAACTTGCAGAAACTGGTCAGGTATAAATTAAGGATATGGTTGCATCCAACTGAGTGACCCTGGGACTTCTGCCCACGGGCTGAATTTCTTCTTCGGGGATTCACCTGGAAATCCGTCGTTCCCTGATTTAGCCAACGGAGGACTTGAGAGCATTTCCGGCATCCTTTCTGGGGCTCGACATGGAAACTTCATACGCCGCCGTGCCTTTCTTAAGAAGTGTGTGTACACAGGTGTCCTTGAGGGGAGCACTGGGCTGAGGCCTGAATGACCAGTCGGGGAGGGTGGGGAGGACAGGGGTGAAGCAGCTACAAGGGGGTCCCCAGGGAGGCACGGTGTCCTATGGAGCACGGCGGCTAGACACCCCCAGGTCAGACAGAGCTTCGAAGCACCCCATCCCCCGGGGAAGGAGTTTGCCTTTTCTTTTAAGAGAATTAAGGAGGGTTTTAGGTAAGACAGTAACATGACCCTGATTTTAGAAAGATCCCACGGGCTGCAGATCGAGGAAGACAGGAGGACAGGAAGGGCAGCTGGGGACCCTGAGGCTCAGACTCCAGATGAGAGAGCGCCGGCTTGAGCGTGACAGGAACAGACACGGAGGGCGGTCACCCACGGTTCGGAGCTGGGGCTGGAAACCACAGTCCTGCCGACAGGCTGGGAGGAGGCGCGTTTGCCTTGATGTTTTTCCGTCTACGCCCCGACCAGCGTGATTCACGGACCAGTGACGTGTGACCCCGTCCCGATCGCCCTGCGCGGGGCCCTCCAAGGCCGTACCATGGGGCACGGGCAGCACAGTGCTCCACCTTCAAGAAAAAAAAAAACCCTGATTCCTCCCCGAGGTATTCCAGCCCGGTTGCGAGGAGGTGAGGTCCGTGTGAACGAAGCCCACTTCTCTGCGCGGCCGCCAGGACGCTCCCCGCCCGCGGACACCTGGATGCCTTGGACTTGGCGAAGGTGGCCCGCCCCGCGGAGGCTCCGGGGTCGTGGTCACCAAACCCAACGATCCAGAAAGCCGTCGTAGGGCAGGATTTTCTATTTCGGGGCAGTGGGAGAGGGTAAGGAATTAAAGGGGAGAAAAAAGGAGCAGAAACAAAAATAACAAGGCCATTAATCTTTCATTAAGTTAAAGGGATGAAAAGGAATCACTTAGAGTATCATTCTTTACTTGCGCCACAAGTATGTTGCCCCCCGCTGACTTCAAAGGCGCCGAGGAGAAGTTGGTTAATGTTGTTGGCACAGTATCAGGCTGTGGTTTACTTTTGCTTAAGTATGATCTTTTTTTCCTTCTCAACAAAGAAAGCGTAAGGGTCGGGCAGTCGTCCACGGGAGGAGGCCCGCAGCCTACAAGATGCCTTTGTGCTGTGCGGGGAGGCCTTCGGAGCGGGGCCCTGGGGACGAGCGGGGGTCGCAGACTGTCGCAGACTCTGGAGCCACCAGCGCACATGGCCACACTCACAAACACACACAACACACACGCACAACTCTGCCGTGAAGAGTGTAGACAATAGGGTCTTTGTTCTTCCCGACCCTCTGCTTTCCGCCTCCGAGGAGTCGGGTCTGGTCATCTGGGCTCCCGGTGGCCTTCTAAAAGACAGTTTGCAGGAAGGCGAGCAAAACGTCCCACCACTTTCCAGGCAGATGGAAGAAGCCAAAAGCCTTTCACCGGCTCAGGGCGGCTGATAGGAGGGATACATGGCCTTGCTCCTTGGGAGGCTGTATTTTCTGTGAAGGTGGTGTTGTTTACACTGAAAACAGAGCTGCCTGCTAGTGAGTGGCAGTGTTTTGTGGTTAGGCCCTGGCTGTGTGCTGGCAGCTGTCCCACCTGGCAAGTGCAAATGGCCTGAGGCAGAGGGACAGGAAAGGGGGGTGTTTGGGAAGGTCTGGTGGCCTGCTTAAGGAGGACTCCGTGGGAAACCCACCAAAGGGCTCCTGCCATATTGGAGGATTGTTCCAATGCCCTTGTTTGGTTTGTTTCCATGACAAAGGCAGTGGGTGGGGGACAAGTTGTTGCCTTTCAAGAAACACACCCTGGACACGATTCCTTCCATTAATGTGGGCCTTGCTCCTGGGCACCATAACAGGTAGGGCTCAGTGGGATGTTGGGGCCTGGAGGTCAGTGACCCGTGGCTCCAGCTTCCCTGGGACCGTCTAGGGTGCATGGAGTGGACGGTTTCTACAATCCCTGGCTTCTGCGTTTCCAAGCACCATCATTCCAGCCCTTGATACTTTTGCGGTCAGATTAAACCGGGTTGAGTCCTGGCTGGGCCGTGATCTTGAGCTTCTGTTCTCCATTTGGTAACACGGATGCCAACTGCCTCCCAGGGCAAGCGTGGGGCTCACAGAGACAGAGCCACTGGAACAGCCGCCCCGAGATGGGACTCCCTGAACTCTGGCTGCTCACCAGCCACAATCACAAATGCCTCCCACATCTGTTGCATGAAGGCAACAGTGACTTTCCAAAAAATACTTACTTTAGAGAAAGGGAGGGGACGTTATGGCTTCTTTTTTAAAAAACCCCATGCACGTTGGCTTAAGTACGTTTTCATAGCAGCTTCCTTGCAGAGAGGACTGAGCCCTCCGAGGAGCAGAAGGAAGTTAGGGGGAAAGGGAGGGATGGGTTCCGCTGTGGAGGTCAAGAAGGCTAGTAAAAGAGACATTATTTAAATTTAAAGACCAGCTTTCTTAACTTCCAGTTCACTCCTCTCCCTCTCTGTTTGGAAACTTAAAGGATTACCCAAACTCCATCAAGTGAATCACTCAACTCCCCGCTCCTCCCCTCCTAACCCACTATCATGCTGAGCATCTGGGGCTACATGCTCACCCCGACGTCAGCCGGGGACAGGCCGGGTTTGCCGAGCTAATAAACGACTCCACAACCAAAGTGACTTGGAAAAGCAAAGTTTCTCTCTCAGGCTCCAAGTCCAACACGGATCTCCGCGCGTCCTGCCCTGCCTCGTCCCCGTC
>ML103225.1:66175-97946 GCA_003697995.1 Taxidea taxus jeffersonii
GGGTGCAGGCTAACAGAGCCACACAGAAAGTGACATGGTGGGTTTCAAAGCCCAGCCCAGGAGTGACCCGCACCCTTTTTGCCCAACACTCGAAGGTCTGAACGAGCCGCGGTCCCACCTGGCGGTAAGGGTCGGGGTGCGGGAACGTGCATCCAGCACACGGCGGGTCTCCCCCACCCCGAGAGACTCAGGATACTACCAATATGCTAACCACTCCCAAATTTGTCCAGACTTATTTCTCTGCCTGAACCTCTCCCCTGATCTCCGGACTCACATATTGCGCTGCCCCCCTTAGCTCCACTGTATGGGTATCTGATAAACAAATCAAAGCCAAACCCAAAGCCATGGATTTTCTCCCCAAATACACTCTTCCTACCACATTCCTGGTTCAGTTGTTCCCAGTCCTGTTCTTCTGGTTCACTACTCAGACCCAACCCCCTGGATTCCTTCCTGACCATCCCTTTCTCTAAAACCTGTACCTAAACAGTCGGTAAATCCTACAAGCTCTTTCTTCAAAACACCCAGATTCTGACCCTCCCCTGCTCCTGTTCCAGTCCAGGACACCACACGTCTGGACCGGGACTATCGCGGTAGCCCCTAACTGGGCTATCTAGCTCCTTCCTGGCCACTTCTGTCTCGTGATCAGCCTGGCAATAAGGTGATCCTTTAAAATGCGGAGTCAGATCAAGCCACCGCTAAGCCCAACCTCGCAGGGGCTTCCCATGTCTATCAGAGTGAAGCATGTAAAGCCTGTGGTGGCCTTGGAGCCTGTCACGCTCTGGCCTCCCGTTACCTTCCCACGTCTCCCGCCCTCGCTTGCCCCGCTGCCTCCTTGCCCCTCCCCCAACCCCCACGCATGGTCCCTCCCTCTGCCTGCTGTCTTCTCCCCCACGGTTGGGGTGCTGCGTTGCCACCGAGTTCAGGTGCTCGGAAACATCCGACAGATGAACGAGGGAGCCCATGACCACGCGTCTGGAGACCACCGTGTAGCTCTCCCTGCAGCTCCGTGTGCCCAAAGGCTAAATGCAGGTCCACGACTGGATGCAAAAGTGGTGCAGGCCATTCCCAGGTCTTCACCTTCCCAAGGAAGCTGGTAAACGAGGAGCTTGTGAAGCCCCCTTGGCCCAGGGAGAGAAGGTGTGTGTCCAGATGGCGGAGCTCCGTCCCCCCGAGACTACACGGAGGGAGAAATCAGCTCTGTTCTCCAGCCTTGCCGGAGCTCGGCTATCTGTGGCCCCTTGCTCTTGCCCGAACCCTACCTGCCTGAATACAGAGCTGGGGGAAGCAGCCCCGGCGGGTTTTGATGATGATGGTTGATAAAGAATGGGGGTGGGCAAACGGGAAAACAGAAGCTTGTCTCCAAGCACACACGGTTTGGGAGCAATTGAGGGATTCTGGCCTTTATGTCAGTGCAGGGTAAGAAGAGACGATAAATTGAAGTTTTTCAGAAGATGGGTTTTTATGGGTTTCAGCACAAGCTTTCCTTGGCCTAATTTTATTGACTGGCCTCAGGTTTTGCATGAGAAAAGCTTTTGGAACACGGAACAAAGGAAACGTGTGCCTTGATCGCTCAGATTTCTGTATTTGCGAATCTGCCCGTATCCCCCCACCCCCCACCTCCGCCCCAAGCTCACGTTGCTGGCTTTAGATGTCTGTTGTCTTCACAAATTTTTAGGTCAGGAAAGGGATTGAAAATCCTGTGGATCTGGATTTCCCAGTCTGGCCCCTGTACTGGGGACTATCATCGTCCCCCTTACGGAGGAAGGAGTGCTTTGAAACGGTCTCCTTGGAGAGCCCACTCCGGGGAACGCAAGTGCTCGCTTGCCCTCCCTGACTGCAGAAGGCACGGGGATAGAGGACGCTGCCTTCGAGCACACGGGAGGCGGAGGGAGCCTTGAGAAGCACGTAATCAAAGGAAAATGATCCACTATTTCAAGGAATCATGTCTCATATGTCTCTGCCCCATTACAATAGGGTAAGTTAGACCTAGTCTTACCGGGGCTGCTATCTTAGATGTGGGACTCTCTAAGTGCTTAAAATGTCTTCTATTTTATTGCATACACAAAGGAGCTCTTTAATACAGCTCCTGTCCGTGACACGGGAAGTCGTATCTCAATTTTCCGTTTTGACGAAAACCACCCTAACCTAGAAAACTATCCCGCGACTGAAGAATTTACCCAACCGGCATTCCCCACAGGTGAACGGGCCATGTGCTTTGTCCTTTATCAAAAGGACACTCCCCATTCGTGGACCAAATCACCCACAGAGTTTCCCTGTCTCACGTGTGTTGTGGTGGTTTACGGTTTTTTAGCTTCTGAAAAATATTTTTTTGGTCCAAACCTAAAGCTGTGAAGTGGGTGTTTTCTCTAAAATTAAAGAGTAAGTCCTTGGTGATTATACATTTTTCCCCTCTGTGTTAAGTTGGGAATCAATTCGACTGATGAATGGTTTTAGGAAGTAAACTCTCAAGGATGTAATTCCTTTTGAACCATTTACCGATGAACATAGCATCCCGACGTCTCATCCGCTCCGTAACAACGAATCTGAAATCCAAAGTCAATGAACCGAGACAGGTTTTGCAAATCCAAGACCAAGTTTGTTAGATGCATGGCATTTTCATCCTTACAAGTGTCTAGTTTTATGCCCATGCTCTGAAGAGTGTGGCTTCTGTGGTTCTCAGCTCTATCAATGCCCAAAGTGCAGCTGATCGGCCATATAAAGAGGTTGTGGACCTTCCATGTTTTCATATTCATTCAACAAATGCTTAGTGACATCTAGTATGTGCTCCAATGAAATGGTCTCCGGTCTCATGAACCTCATCAAACGGGACATGCAAATGCATGAACAGGTGTGTGAGTGTCCTGTATTAAATTCTTTTTGTTGGGGAAAGCATAGGGCGTCAGGAAGTGTATCTAAGGGCAAGTTGGCTAGGATGTTAGGAAGACTGACCCCGGGACTGATGTCTAAACTGATTCCTGAATTACTCAAACCAAAGGTAGAATATCTTATGGCTCCAGGTGGAGGACACAACTGAAGCACAAGAGAGAAGAGCAAGTTCCGGGGACCGGGAGGTTCAGTGTGGCTGGAGTGCTGAGCATGAGTGCATGGGGGCCAGAGGTGGCATTAGAGGGGACGGACAGTAAATACCTGAAGGTAGTCTGAGGTAGAGTGATGGCCGTGAAGGTGGGGAGAGTAGGCTGGACGGGGGGTCAGCTGGGTCGAACAACAGACAAAATTGGGTGTGTAGGTGGGGAGAGACGTCAAGGGGGAAGAATGGAGGGGGACTCACAGGCTTCTGGATAGACCAAGACAGGGGATAAGGCTGGCAGGGCTCCTTCTTGGTCTTGTTGGCCAAGAGATGCAAGAGAGAGGATCCTCCGCTGGTCACATGACCATGAAGCTCAGACCCAGAAGAGTCAGGGAGTTCATCCTTGGTGAATGGACAGTGTCTGATGCCACAGGAGGAGACAAGGTTGCTCTCTTTGCTGGCGTGAGCCCAGACGAGGTCACTCGGGCACCCTGTCACTCAAAGGCTGACGATTGATGAAGATGCTGAGACTCTGAGAGTGGGACACAAGACCAGAGGAACGTGAGGGATCCGTGGTGATGACGAAGACGGGTCAGCCAGAGAAACCGGGGAGGCGTGGCCAGAGGAAGGTCAGAGGGAGACCGGGAGTGAGGGGACAATAACCAGAATCTGGGATGGGGGGGGAGGGCAGAGCACCTGAAAGGGAGGAAGGGGTCAAGAAGGACGGGGACAGAGACTGTGCTCGGGGAGAAGTAGCGGGAAGAGTGGCCGCCATGGGAGCCAGAGTACAAAGCAGGAGCCGTGGGAGAGAGGGAGAGGAGGGATGCAGGAGGACAAGAGAGTGTCCCCTAGCCGAGGGAGCCCCCACCGCAGCTGTGTGGTGTCCTGTGCTTTGGCTTCATTTTGTCTTAAGAAGGGAGGGGGACTCTTTCTGCAGGATTCCTCAGGGCAAGGGCATGCCACACACGGGTGTACTCTTCCCTGCATTGTAGGGGGCATCGTCCCTCTGCAGAGCCCCCTTCCTGGACTCACACCCTCGACATGTGGAAACCCTTCTTTGCTCATTCAGATTAGGTTACGAGAACCCTACCCAGGATTATCTGGCAGTGAAGTTGTTAACGTGCTCACCCCGTTCCCTGTGCGCTGGGGCTACAGCTTGTTTTTTAATGGTGTTTTGTTAGAAATAATGCTTAGTCCACTCCTTATTAAAACAAAGGAAAACAGGTTTTGTAAGAAACATTCGAAGCGGATCTTCTCGGACCTGTTCTTGTCCATCCCTCGCGCACCCCCATCAAGCGGTCACTCCATCTCTCCATGGAAAGCTCCAGTAGCTAGGTATTCACAACTCCCAGAAGCAGCCTGTTCTGGCTCAGAGCACTCCTGACTTCCAGAAAGTCCTCCATTCCATGGAGTTCATATTGATCTCCCTGTCGCTTTCCTCTGCTTGGGAACAATGAGTGGGAATTGCAAAGTCGGGCTCCATGGGTTCAGTTTCCTGTGCTGCCAACAGTAAGCCATGGGACATGGGCAAGCCACCTGACGGCAGCTGGCCAAGCTGCTTCAGCTGTAGAATGGGGATGACGATCAGAGCCAGCGTCATGGGGCGTCTAGGTAATACATGCAAAGGGTCTAGAACTGAGCTCCTTAAATGTTAGCCGGACCCTACGCACCCTGTTTTACTCCATGGATGCATGCAGAAAAACTAAAAGGGGAACTCTAAGTCTGGACGTATCTAGCATTTGAATTCTTGCAAGGAGGCTGTATTGACCCTGTGTGATGATCTTCTGGATGCCATGAGCTGTTCCGCAGCCTCTCAGCTGACACGGCTCTCCACGCCATCCCTGTCTTGCTTACATTCCCTTGGACATTTATAGCCCCTCAACCTGGTTTATTTAAGCCGCTCGTGTCAGAGTATGGTGCCTGGAACGGGAGTGAATACCGCAGCATGCCGTGCCTTGAGCAGAATGGAGAGGGCGGACCACTTCTTGCTTTTTTCCCGTTGAAGCCCTGAGCAGGCCATTGGAGGTGCCTTGGCTTTGTTGTCGTTAATGGTCACAGTGTGCTTGCCCGAGGCGGATCAAGTCCAAGAAAGCTGGAAGCCTTGCACATGCACTTCTGCTCTCCACAGTGGGCCGCAGATTTGGGGCAGAGCCCTGAAGTCAGACCCCAGCTCTGTCCTGCCACCTGTGGGACAGCGAGCTCCCTCCCTGAGCCTCAGTCTCCTCATTTGTGAGATAGTGTTGACGACGCCTGCCTCACGGCGGCCGCTAAGACAGGAAAGCAAGATACCCAGAAATTACTGGGAGCATGCCCAAAGTGAATGCCTGAGGTCACCTGTGTCCTTATTACATTTTCTATCCCAGGGGCAGGATGCAGCCCAGTTCTGCTGTAATTCATGTTTCAAAGACACAAATTGATTCCAACGTGCTTGATGTATTAGGGGACGATTTGAACATAATGCAAACTTTTCCTGTTGGCTTAGGGGTGATTTCATTGTTGAGAAATGCTAAGTGAATACAGAGCACGGCACCCAGTGAGCCCAGCGCCAAGGACACACAGTATTCTGGCACCTCAAACACCAGCCAGCTCTCAAGGTTCCACGAGGCGCCCCGGATACACCTGTTCCCAGGGTTCCACGAGGTGCCCCGGATACACCAGCTGATACGCTGTGCTTCTGACTTCACTAACATCTCACACCAACCCGCCAGCTACGATCCTTCCCACGCTACTGCCTGAACCAAACATTGACCTTTTTGCAGGGAAACAGCCCCAGTTGTTGCAGGACTGATTTATTTCTTAACCACCTGACATGTGGAAAACCATGCTGGCATTTCTACTAGGTTCCTACCTTTTTTTTTTTTTATTTGTAAGTGTCACTGATGCAGTTTCTGGGTGTGAAGCCTGAACCCCTTCTGTCTCATAAGCGGTGTGAATTTTATTTTGGGATTTTGCCCAGCATGGTGATTTTTAGACACGCATAGGTCACAGCACAGCAGAAGTGACTATAATGACCTCCGCTAAGCATTCTAGACTCTCAAAATGTTCTGGTCCTGATTCTGTTACTCATAATAGTTGATATTTCTAACCTTCACGTCATGCACAAATTGCATGATGATATAATATTAAATATCTGCACATCATCAAGGGGCCAGGCTATATTCTAGAACACAGGCTGCAGAGTGAAGCATTTTCATGAGGTTTAAATAATGTTATCAATTTAATAAGTGATTTTCTGCATTAGCTTCAGGAGGAAAAGACTTCTTCCCCCACTTGTTGAAATCCTTAAGAACCACTGGCCTGTGGTTGTTGGACGGTACATAAGGAATTCCTTGGTGCCATCTCCTTACTCAAGAGACAAGCCAATGTGGTCCTGGGGACTTTCAGATTTGCAAACTTGGAAAATCAGGTTTCGGGTTTTCCCGGCTCCTGGGTCATGGCCTTTCTCACAACACTGGGCTGAGTCCCAGGTTACAAGTGGTAGAACCTCATGCCTGTGTAGTAATAACACAACAGCTCATCCCAAGCCAGACGTCCCTTGCCGCAGGACAGTTTTGTACAACACACACCTCTTTGGGAGAAGCTTTCCAAAGGGCCAGATGCCAAGAAGCAGCCGACCAGGGCAGCCAGGACCTGTGCTAGATGGAGGGTGAATGCAGCCTCAATAGCTCACACCCATAAAGGAGATGAAGGGAGCCCGGGTGGGGCAGTCTGTTAAGCATCCGACTCTTGGTTTCAGCTCAGATCTTGATCCCAGGGTTGTGAGATCAAGCCCTGTGCTGGGCTCCCAGCTCAGTGGGGATTCTCTCCTCTCTCCCTCTGCCCCTCCCCCCATCCATACTCTCTCTCGAATAATAATTAAAAAAAAAAAAAAGGAAGACAAAACTAGCTCCTTCCAAGTAAGCCTCTCTGCTCCCAATTCCCTTCCCTGTAAAATGGGGGTGGGAAGGGAATGATTTTAGGGCTTTTGAAGCCCAAAAGACCCTTCATTTGCCAGTGGGATAAAAAGTACATGTGCTCTACTGTTATTGCTTATAATGATGAAATCAGACCAGGAACACCTCCTCAGTCACTCTGTGTAAACAGTGTTTTGGGGGGTGCCTGGGTGGCTCAGTGAGTTAAGCCGCTGCCTTCGGCTCAGGTCATGATCCCAGGGTCCTGGGATCAAGTCCTGCGTGGGCTCCTTGCTCAGCAGGGAGCCTGCTTCTCTCTCCGCCTCTCTGCCTGCTTGTGTGCTCGCTCTCTCTCTCTCTCCTTCTCTCTGACAAATAAATAATTAAAAAAAAAAAAAAACAAAAAAAACCCTGTGTTTTGGTTGTACTAGAACAATCCTGGCTATTCCGTGTGTATGCCATCAGAGTGAATTAATCCATCATGCGGTGCAAAATCGTCAAACTTGTAAGGAGCCTCCACATAAGGTTTTCATGTATCTATTCATGTACGTGTTTATTAATTAACTAATTTCCTTCTCCACTTATTTATGTCCGTGGAAGCTCCTGGCTTAGCTCATTCATTCACCCGTTGGTTTGTTTGATGGCCTAGAAGAGCTACTGCGTGGCCAGGGTCCACGGTGCAAAAGGTATTAGAAGGTGTACAGCAAAAATAGATCCCCTCTCTCCCCCGCTCCCACCTCACCTGGGAGAGGCATCCACTTCGTGCCAAACGAGAACGTGTGTCTGTTTCCTGTGCAGCCCTTGCACCCGTAACTCTGTGTGCGTCACTGACTTAACCATTTTTCTGCCTCCCAGGTACAGCGGGCGGGGGCTGGGGACATTTTTGGTTATCACAGCTGGAGGTGGGCTGTTTCTGGCTGCTTCAGAGCATCCCAGAGACCCGCCCGACCCAAATGTCCCTAGCGCAAAAGCGAAGACTGTCTAGATTTTATTGTCATCGTTTTACTTCTTAAGCTCCTCTGACTACTGCAGAATGGGATCTCCGGTTTGTTTTTTGGATCCTCAGCCCCTGGCAGAGAGCAGGGCTGTCCCAGGAAGTACGCTGTGAATGCATTGATGACTTCATGTTGGGTGGGAGATGTTTGAGATGAATAAAATGAAATGGGAGGTACTGTGGGCTCCTCCTTCTCCAAATCTGAAATTTCCAGCCATTTTCTCCAACACACATCAGCATTCGACCCAAGAGCCCCAGAGGAGGCGCAGCACTAGAAGGAAATTTCCTAGTCTTGAGACAGCCGCTGGAGAAGCCCGCTGCCTGGACGAGGTCCCGGGTCCTTCACCTGTCTTCATTTACAAAGACAAGTTATTAAAATAAACAGAATGCTCGCCTGCTTTTTTCAACGATGAGGCCAGCCACCCTCCATAAAAGGCATTAGAACCCACATCAGTGAGAGGGTTAGAAGGTGTTTCAAGTTCATCAAAAGGCATGAAAAGGAGGGCACTCTTTGTATCTGTGCTTTCGGGAAGTTTTCGGGATTGATCGTTAATTGAAATCAGAGCCGCTCACAGAGCAAACGCCTTTTACGGAACACAGTGCATAGAGCAAAACCTAGAGATGACCTCTACCATCAGAGGCTGGACTGAGATATTATTTTTATGGGAAAATGGATCTCTTTAATCAGCTTTAAAAAAACATTGTGAACAGTCACTTCTCTTATTTAAAAGTTTGACTTTACTTTCATCAATTTATAATCAGAGTTCCTCTGGTATGTTTGATTCCTGACAAACAAGGATAAAAGTCTTGTGCCCCCATTGCTAATGAGATGATAAAACAGCAGGGATCAAGTTTTTAATTACTACAGGCGAGGCACTGGAGAGGTACAGATGATATTTTCCATTGCATGTCTAAGTTGTAACTTCAGGCTTATGACAGACCTGCTGAGCTCCACTGTCTTTGATGATCACTCATTTTTCTCTCCTGAGAACACACAAAAATTTCTGAGCTGGGGTCCTGGGGGGCTAGCAATTATTGGCGTAACCTGGTGCAGGTTCCCTCTCTAACCATTATGCTCGGTAAGGGCCCCGTTTCTTAATGCCTGCCGTATCCCAAAAGGGAAATTGGACACTAGAAATGCCTGTGAACTTTCCCACTCAAATGACACCCATTCTCCCTCTACCAGCGTGGGCTTTCCATTAATAATAAAATGCTTAATTGAATCAGGAGATTTCTAATATAGACTTTTTCATTCCTCTTCAAAGTCAGGCTTGAAATTTTTTCAAAAACCTTATTTTTATACACTTTTGTAGACACGTATTATACTTTGCACGCCGTGCTATTTAAACATTTCTAACAATATTCTTTTGGTTACCGCAGACAGTGGATAATCGGGATTTTTAAAGGTGCCATTTTGGGTCAAATGTGTGAAATGTAAAGGTTACACACTCCTCACCTTGATTGCAATGGAAGCGGGGAGTGGTTTCCATTAATTTGTTTTCACAAGACAGAACCACACACACACACACACACACACACACACAGGCCCCTCACTGGATGGTCAGAGTACTCAACAAATATGCCTTAATCCAAAATCTGGTTTTAGCCATAAAAACCAAGCACAGAATTAATCCCACAAATGGACAATCACCAACCCAAGAAGAATCCAACCAACTAGCTTATCAACCATCTACCCAACTCATCAAACAACGAATCTTTGATCATTAAGGTATTTCCTAAATTATGAAATAGTGATGAGTGTCAGAATCACAAGCATTGACTGAATCTACCGAGTCATTTAAATTTCTAAGATTTTGGATCATACACACAAAAAGGCATCCTTATCTACTACATTGGGAAAAGCTCACTAGTGAAAAGAGATTTACAAATATTATTTGTTTAATAAATAATTTATTGTTTATTTATTATAATTAATAATTATATATTAATAACATTTACTGTTAAATAATGATAATTTACAAATTATTATTTATTATTATTACAAATAATAAACGTAAATGGACCTTTTTTGGTCCATCCACCTCTCAGAGAACCTAAATGTGCCATATCCTCTGGGAATTACTAGTGTTATCAGAACAACTTTTATCATACCTGTGAAACTTGAAGACTAGATACTTGCAACGACTTTTCTTCGTGAAGGGAAGTTAAAAATGTTCTTTTTTAAGAAAGAGAGAGTGCAGGGAGGGGCAGAGGGAGGGGGAGAGAGAATCTCAAGCAGGCTTCACGCCCAGCGCAGAGCCCAACTCAAGGCTCGATCCCACAACCCTGAGATCATGACCTGAACCGAAAACAAGAGTTGGATGCTCAACCCACCGAAGCACCCAGATGTCCCTAAAAATGTTTTAATTGCATAACTTATACATAACACAGAATTCCTGTTGCTTGGATTAGTCAGAATAAACCAGTTGCTGCAAAGAACAGCACAGAACCTCAGTGACTGAACACAGCAGATCTTTGTTTCTGTTCAGGGAAGTCCACGTGTACCAGCCTGGGTGGGTGCAGCGTCCAGAGGAATCATCAGCTCCTTGCATCCGGCAGTCCCCCACATCTTTCTTTATAGCTACTATAAATAATGCTTTATAGCTGTTGAGAGCTTCACTGATAGCACTTCATTTCATCTTCAGACTCTTGGGAATTAGACAGACATTAGTCTTATTTACATAAGAGAAAACCAAGGTTCAAAAGTAGTCATTGCTGGGACATCTGGGTGGCTCAGTGGGTTAAGCTGTGCCTTCGGCTCAGGTCATGATCCCAGGGTCCTGGGATCGAGTCCCGCATGGGCTCCTTGCTCGGCAGGAAGCCTGCTTCTCTCTCCGCCTCTGCCTGCCTCTCTGCCTACTTGTGTGCTCTCTCTCTCTCTCTCTCCTTCTCTCTGACAAAGAAATAAAAAAATATATATATAAAAAAAGAAAACCCCATGATTCCTCCTTTGATCAAGGTGGTTTTATAAAAAAAAAAAAAATTGTCATTGCCTTATAAGAGGTCACCCAGCTACGAAGAGCTAGAAACAGAGGCTGATTTTCTTGCCTGTCCTCCCCTGTGATGTCTGCTGGGCACCATGCTTGCCTTGATTAATAAAGCCCTTGGTCCTTCAGAAGTAATTATAAGGCTGTTAGGTTGCCTATAAACAGTATGGTCAGACATGCAATCTTCGGCCATAATTCAAAATGAAATTGACCATAAAATGCTACTAATCAAGCAACAGAGATCACCTCATTTTTAATGATGTACTCGTGTATGTAATTTCGAGTCTACAAAGTTCAGTAAAATTTAGTATACACAGACTGAAGAAGTACCCCAGCTATCAAGTGTTTTATCTTCAAGTTTGTTTGCAGATCTTATCCTAGGGAAGGCGGCAATAATTTAATTGTAGTGTGGATAACCTTTTCATAATTCTAGTGACAGTGGTGTCGTTAAACCCTATATGCATCTCATGGCAAACCAGAGAACAAGGGGGTAGATATTTGGAGGAAAATGATGGCTCAACATAATTGTTGGGATACATTCATATGGTTGTAGAAAATGGTCAAAACCTGAGTTTTTAAAAAATGTTTTCTTCAGAAACATATAGATCTGAACCCTGTCATTGGTTAAACTCCTCAACTATGAGATTTTGGGGGGCAAAACCTTTGGTCAAGTAGGGTAGATTTGGGGCAGGTGGGTAGGTAAGAGCAGATCATCAGGGTTAGCTGATGGGTTGATGGTTTGAAGCCAGGAATGGACTAGATAGAATGTAAGGGTTTCTGCCCATTGACCCCAGTAATCATGGAGATGGATGGATTCCTGCAGAACGCCAGCCACTATGCTCAGAATCCCACATATGTTCTCTCACATCCATACAACAAAAATGCAAGATGATAGCATATATTTCCTCTCCCTTTTCTGTTAATCAAAGACACATGGAGGAGAAGTAGAAGGTAGAGTTTCATTTATGGTCAGATCCAGCTGATTCTAACGTCTGTGTCAGAATTATTGCTATTTACAACACAGCTCTCACCAGGAGAGACAAGCTGCCAGGTGTCTGCTCCAGAGTGGCCGCGATGCTGCTGGGCTGCTGGGTTCTCCTACCACTTACCCAGTGTGTCTGTTTGCCTGGTTGTAAAGTGGGCTTGATAATGGCACCTGGCTCGCTGTGTGGATTATGTGGGATGTGCTAGGTGCTACTATTATCCCTTTCAGTGCCCAGGTTCATTGGTAGATCAGGAGTCAAAGCACCAACGCCGACTACCACACTGGTCATGGGAAATCTGAGGACATGTGCATCTTTGACGTCACCAGCTGGCCCTCATCTCAGCAAAGGGAGCATCTTCAGCCTCCCTCTAAAGAAAAATCAATGCCACCACTTACAAGCATTCCATTCCTTTAGAGAGTCAGAGATGACCCAAGTCCACCCATGACTTCAGAAAGGAAATGACAGACAAACTGAAGTCATGGGTGGACTTGGGTCATCTCTGACCCTCTATTGGAACGGATTTGGGTAGAGGCTCTCCTTGTCCACACTTAGTGCTGAGACACCCACCATGGATGCCTTCTACCCTTTGTGCATTTGATCCCCGCAGGAGTGGTTCAGACAGGAGTGAACAGGGGACAGAGTTCCTGAACTTCTTGAATTTGAGGTGTAGGTGAGAATTGTGTCCTTGGCGTCGTTCCCTCTCCCCAGCCCCAACTTTATCAAGGTTGCCGACTGGTCCTGGTCTGCAAAGTCACCTCCTCCATGATATGTCTCCATCCTCTGCATCGAGGTGGATGAGGCTATGACCTGAGACTCATGCATGAAGCCATCTCCGAGCCAGGATGCCATCAGTTTAAAAATGTTAAAAAATGTATAGATCTTCATGAAATACAAACTATGAAATTAAATGTATCCATGAGCTTCTTAGTATATAAGAAATGACTATACCTGATTACTTTTTAAATTCCTTTCTACATTCTCTAAGGCTATAAGGATAACAAGGAAACATCGTATTTACTGATTTCTTTTTGTAATACAAAGTTGGTTAAATGGGATCTCCCAACAGTCAAATTTGTACTTGGCACTATGCGTTCAAGAAAAAAAGTAAGTAAAGCTTTTGAATTATCATCTGTGGTGTGATGGCTAACGTCAGGAGTCAGTTTTGACTGGGCTAAGGGATGCCCGGGTGGTTAAGTGTGTCTATGAAGGTGGTTCCAGGAAAGATTTGCAGGCAACGGGTAGATGAGTAGAGAGAGTGGCCCTCCCCAACATAGGTGGACACCATCTAATCCTTTGGGGGCCTGAATACAACAAAAGAAAAACAGAAGAAGAGGGAAGTTTTGCTTTCTCCTCCTTAGCCAGGATGTCCACATTCAGCCCTAAGACACCAGAGCACCTGATTCTTGGGTCTTTGAACTCCAGGACTATACCAGCATCCCTTGGTCCCCCAACTCACGTTCAAGACCTTCAGCCTCAGACTGGAAGACCCACCACTGCCTCCTGTGGTTCCCAGGCCTTGGCGTCAGACTGAATTATGCCCCCAGCCTTCCTGGTTCTCCAGATTCAGGTGGCAGATCATGGGACTTCTCAGCCTCTGTAATCCCATGAGACAATTCCTAAAATAAACCTATCATAAGTAAATAAGATTATCCTGTAAGTTCTGTTTCTCTGGAAAATCCTGACTAATACATATGGCTTCGGAACTCCCCTGGCCCAACGCCCTATATTTGGACAGTGCTTCGTATGACTACTACCGTGAGCGCGAGGCACTTTGCCTTCATGGGCCCTTTCTTCCATTATAAGAAAGGAGTCACATTTATATTTATGGTTGTGTTGATATAAAGACTAGTATAATACAGGACAGATTATATCCCTTCTTCCCTTCTGATTTTAAAGGAAATTAGAACATTTCTGTGTGGTCCTAACAGTATCAGGGATCTTGTGCCTACTGTGCCTAACAACTCAGTCCACTCTGCGTCTGACCCTTAAATATTGCATAATGAAAATTGACATTGAGTAATGAATGGCCCTCAGAAGAAGATATTTAGCCATCAAAGGTATAAGCTACTCATATGCCACATGTAATAAAATAATGTTTTTCTAGAGCTCACTAGGTGTCAGACATTGTTCCAACTGCTTTTACATTTGCAAACTCAGTGCTTAGAGCTACTTTATTATGTGGTTACCATCGTCATCATCGTGATCATTCCTGCCACCACCATCATCGCCATCATCATCTCCATCACCACCGTCATCGTCACCATCACCATCGTCACCATCACCATCATCACCATCAGCACCACCGTCATCGTCACCATCACCATTGTCACCATCACCATCATCATCACCATCATCATCACCACTGTCACCATCATCACCATCAGCACCACCATCATCGTCACCATCACCACCATCATCGTCACCATCACCATCATCATCACCATCACCACCATCATCATCACCATCACCATCACCATCATCATCACCATCATCACCATCATCATCATCACCATCATCATCATCACCATCGCGATCATCACCGTCACCACCATCACCATCATCATCACCACTGCCAGCATCATTATCACCATCCTCTTCATCTTTATCATCATCATCACCATCATCATCATCATCTCTAGTTTATTTTTTTTAATTTTATTTATTTATTTGACAGAGAGAGACACAAAGAGAGAGGGAACACAAGCAGGGGTAGTGGGAGAGGGAGAAGCAGGCTTCCTGCGGAGCAGGGAGCCCGATGTGGGGCTCGATCCCAGAACCCTGAGATCGTGACCTGAGCCAAAGGCAGATGCTTAACAACTGAGCCACCCAGGCGCCCCATCATCTCTAGTTTACAGAGAGGTTGAGTGACTTGTCCAGGGTCACACACCAAGAAGCAACAATGAGGGGATTTAAGCACAAGCACTATGACCGCAGGCCATCCTCTCTGAGCCTTCCACACCTCACCACCTCTTGCACGCTCAATGCTTATTTGAGGCAGCCAAAGTAGACTTACTAGTAATATCTTCCTTCCCTAAAACATGTCGATATTTGACAGAAAAGCATCGAATTTCAAAATAAACAAGGAGAATATTTTATTCCTTTGATTCTGATCATGATTTTATTATTCTGATCAGGATTAATGGGAATTTAAAAATGTAATTACATGCAGACTCTTTTGTAGAAAATGTTATTTTAACAAATACCAACTTTGTGTAGGTTCTCTTTATGTACCTATCTTGTTAGAGTTAGAGCAGTATAGACACAATTTTCTTGGTTTTTTCCACCTTAATGTTATTTTTATGCAGTGCTCCCCTGTATTAATGTAGCTGCTGTGCTTGGTAATCTGAATACTTATATCATATTTGATTATACTGATAAACCACGGTCTCCCAGAGCATTCCGCAGTTCCTAGGCATAGAAGCCTCTCCAATCCTCCCCCATTATAAAAACTCAAACTATAAATATAATAAAGTGTTTTTAGATGAGTGGTTTCCTGGCTTATATTCCACAGGGTGGGATTTTTAGGTTAAAAGTATGGATAATTTGGGCACCTGGGTGGCTCAGTGGGTTAAAGCCTCTTTCTTCGGCTCAGGTCATGATCTCAGGGTCCTGGGATCGAGTCCCGCATCGGGCTCTCTGCTTGGCAGGGAGCCTGCTTCCTCCTCTCTCACTCTCTGCCTGCCTCTCTGCCTACTTGTGATTTCTCTCTGTCAAACAAATAAATAAAATCTTTTAAAAAAAAAGTATGGATAATTTTATAGCTGTTTTCACATATATCTTTATGACTATGTTGAATAAATTATTTTATAGCACATGGAATATACAACAGCTTATGATAACTTCTAAAATCTAGTTAGATCAGTCAGGATGGCTTCAGCTACAAGTAACAGAAGACTATTCAAGATGACCTAACAAGAAGCTTGGAGGAAAAATGGTTTCAGGTATCTGCTGGAACCCCATGTTTTTCCACCTCTTGCCCTACATCCTTTATATGATGGTTTATCCTTTCACACAGACTCCCATCAGGGTGCCAACACAGCGGCTCGAGTTCCAGAGGGACAACAAGGTGGGAGGAAGCATGGTATCTGGTCATCATGACCTGCAGATTGTGGCAAGGATCAGGTGATAGATTGTGGTATTCAGGCCAGATGGGAGCAGTGAAGAAGTGGTCAGATTCTAGAATTATTTTGAAAATGACGCTGGGAGAATTTTCGGATGGTTGGATGTGGGTCGTGCAGGAGACACATCGAGTATGATTGCAATATGGCCCTAGATCTACCTGTGCCCCCAATGGGAGATCCTATGGATGTATGAAGAAACAAAAGTGAGGGGCACCTGGGTGGCTCAGTGAGTTGAGCATCTGCCTTCGGGAAGGGTCGTGATCTCGGGGTCCTGGGATCGAGCCCTGCATCATCGGGTTCCCTGCTCGGGGCGGGGGGCCTGCTTCACCCTCTCCTCCGCACTTGTGCTCTCCATCACTATCTCTGTCTCTGTCTCTCTCTCAAATAGATAAACAAAATAAAATAAATTTAAAAAATTAAAAAAGAAACAATAGTGGCAGCCATTATCTCTATATGGATGTGTATACACATATCTAGGTAAATTGAGAGAAAAAGGCATAGAGACAGATTACAGAGCATTGATAGCCATCATCACTGGGAAGAAAACTTGGGGCATGGGTGGGAGAAGCGGGAGATGAGGCTTCTAGTTTTTACACCTTGTATTTGGTTCCCATCGTTTACGAAAAGCAGTACCTCCTCTACCATCGATGTGATGTTTTAGTTCCAGAAATTAAATCTTTCGGGTATAGCCATATACCCAAAATACAGGGCAATATTGGGATGAAGCTGGGCTTTATAGCGTGGCACTATTGGAGTAATATTTAAAAGAATACACGCGGAGACTGAGAGCTAGATCTTCTTACAGGGACAAAGACGACTCTGGAAGGAGGTGTAAAAAAGTGATAAGAATGAAGGCTGTGGGCAGGGGACGCAGGAAGTAACCGGCCGGGGTGGGGGGATTGTAACTTCCTTTCCACTCGGTAACTTTTAAAATTTGCTATCTTATACATGTATTACCTACTTAAAATTAGTTACATAAGTGTTAAAGGAAAGAAAGAAAAAATGTAGATGTCCAAGTAATAAATTAATATGCATAAAATAATGATGAAGCGTCCCAACCATTAGAACCCTTTGGGCTATCACCATTTCTTCAGATTGGTTCTAGATGAAGTCTGGGTGAAAGGTGGACAGGCAAGGTGGTTACTTTCTCAGGATCAGGCATGGGAAGAATGGATCTGGGGAACCCCGTGTCTAAACGGAAAGATGAAACAGAGTAATTCTAAAAGTATCCAATCATCCAAAACCAGTAGATATTGGTTGAACCATGCCATGGAGATAGGCATTTGCTTGCCTGCTAAGGACAACATATAACATTATGGGTGCCTGGGTGGCTCAGTGGGTTAAAGCCTCTGCCTTCAGCTCGGGTCGTGGTCCCAGAGTCCTGGGATTGAGTCCCAAATCGGGCTCTCTGCTCAGCGGGGAG
Organism: Taxidea taxus jeffersonii; assembly: GCA_003697995.1. Lineage (NCBI taxonomy): Eukaryota > Metazoa > Chordata > Mammalia > Carnivora > Mustelidae > Taxidea > Taxidea taxus. The sequence goes on from ML103225.1 coordinate 83,605, forward strand.
CCTGCTTCCTCCTCTCTCTCTCTCTGCCTGCCTCTCTGCTTACTTGTGATCTCTGTCTGTCAAGTAAATTAAAAACAAAAGAGATAACATTATGTTATTTTTGTGGAAAAGAGAAACTCTTTTTTAAATTTTTTTAAAGATTTTTTATTTATTTATTTATTAGAGAGAGAGAGAGCACAGGCAGAGAGAGGCAGGCAGAGGCAGAGGGAGAAGCAGGCTCCCTTCCAAGCAAGGAACCCGATGTGGGACTCGATCCCAGGACGCTAGGATCATGACCTGAGCCGAAGGCAGCCGCTTAACCAACTGAGCCACCCAGGCGTCCTTCTTTTTTTTTTTTTTTTTAAGCTTTTATTTATTTATTTGACAGACAGAGATCACAAGTAGGCAGAGAGGCAGGCGGAGAGAGAGAGGAGGGGAATTGGGCTCCCCGCAGAGCAGAGAGCCCGATTCGGGGCTCAATCCCAGGACCCTGAGATCATGACCTGAGGCGAAGGCAGAGGCTTAACCCACTAAGCCACCCAGGCGCCCTGAAAAGAGAAACTCTTCAAATAACAGTAATATCACCAAGAAAACTACAATGATCTCCCTCACTTGAGAAGCCGTTTGAGAGTCTTTTGGTGCAGAACACGAGGACGGGTTGACCAGAGAGAGGGAAGACCACCATGCTAGTGGACGTGTTGCTTAAGTTTCTAAACACGTTTAAACGTTTGTCTCTCTCACTAGTTAACAGCATTGTTGTTGGTCTTGCTTTTGGTTTCTCCCCCTTACAAAATCACTGAGAAATCACTTCCTTTCCCTTCTTGTATTTTTACGCACCACCCATGGAGGGACCAAGTGGAAATAAATGGGAGGAGAGGGGAGCTTGGTCATAATTGATGCAGTCCCAGCCACCACTCCGGCGAATGAATGAAGGAAGGTCCAAGCCTAGCAATCCACGTTTCAACAGCCTGAGAATAAAAACCAACATCCTTTAAAGGCGAACGGGTTTTGTGTCCGCTGTTGAAACAGGCATGTGAGAAAGTCCGTCTTGCGATAAGCAGAGGAAAAGGGGTTAAGTTGTTGACAAAATCTTGGCTTTCCTTCCAGAGAAGGTCAGTGGTTGGTGTGACATCACATTCTGAATGGCAGAATCTTTCAAAAAAATTAAATTATCTGGTTAGCAAAAGGTCTGGTGCACAGATGCGGGTCATCTACCCCAGGGCCGGGGAGATGAAAGGCTTTTCCTAGCCATTGGTGGTGGAGTTAGCACATTAGTACCCTATCTCTCTGTCCCCACCGCTGTTCACATGCAGAGATCTCGGGAGACAACCGTGCAGACATGCGATTGTCTCCCTGCTATGTTAAAAATGCATTTCTATTTTTCCAAGCATGCTTCGATTAAAGAGGGCACATCTGTTTTAAGTCCTCTTTTATGAGAATTACTGAGCTTCCTCAGTGTTCTTATCTTTTAATTTCGAAATTCTTTGTAGCAATAACTTGAGATAATAACCAACCATATTTCAGGCCCCTTTAAAAAATAAAGGGGGGGAGGAGAAAAGAAAGCATGAATGAGCCATGTTAGAGCTTTGAACTCGGTCTCTAATCCCCTCCTTTGGGCCCCGGTGGAAAGGGCCCCCTCATTTGCGTTTAGAACGGCTGAGCCCCGCCTTGATCCCCGGGCTGGGTCTGGCCACCGCAGAGAGTCGGCCAGCTTGACACGCCAGGATTATTCATCAAGTCCCCGGCAGGGGGGAGCCGCCTCTCACTTCCAGGGAGGTGGCAGCAAGTGGTCCCAAGTGTTCTCCTTGCCTTTCTAAGCCTCTGTACGCCGCTGCAGGCCCTTTCAGGAAGTCTCTCCCCTCCCCCTCCCTGCGGAGGGGCTGCCTCCCTGTCCAGGACACCAGGTCGCTTTTTAATCCCTAAATCCCCCACCCCCAGCATTTTTGTTTTGAATAGCACCTAATGGGCAAGGTTTTGTTTGCTGTATATGTCTTTGCACTTTTAAACTGTTGTCCAGGCTCAGGCCCTTCCCAGATGCCATCAGGGGTGGCACAGACCTGAGTCAGAACAGCCCAGATGGGCCCTCTGGACTTGGACCCATCCCTTCGGTGCTTTCTAAGTGTCAGGTTCGCAGGACAGATGGGAAAGAGAACGAACAGTTCTGTTTGTCGGGGCTTAAGGAAGAGTGGGGGGATCCTGAGGCTTGCGTCTGTGGCTGACCTGTGCTTGACTTCGGGGTGATGGCCTTCTGTCAGAGACCTGTGAATTCTTGCTTTCCTTCCCTGTCCGACGGGGCTACTGATGTTCCCTGCCACCTGCATCGTCACCCGAAGGAAGCGATTCCTGACTGGCTGAGGTGTTTCACTGTGTGCTGTAAACCAAGATGGAGCACAGGGTAACTGGCTCCTTCTCGTCCACCCTCAGGAAGCCCAAATGCTTCCGTCCCGGAAACAACCCACTGCAACGCTCGTGTCTTCAAGAGCAACCTGGAAATTTCCTGGATAAAAAACCACGTAAGGCAGGAGATGATAATCTAATTTAGAGAAACTCTACATGTTCGCCTTCCCCTTCCCCGTGGGCAATGCAGGATCTTCCTGTCTTGGTAGAGACGGTCAGAAATAGAAGTGAAATCTGGAATTACCAGTCCCGCTGGGGTGAGCAGCTCCGATCGTCTCTATTTCTGTGGGACTGGCAGTGACCCGCAGTCAGAGCACATTCTCTGCCTTTCCGTGAGATACATTGGACATTGAACTTACATATGACTTAAAAATGAATGGAATTATAAACCTTGCTCACCATCAACAGGTACTTACTGTGTGGCCCTGCTATGCACAAGAAGGCCTAGGCTAGGTATTCAGGAGACATGCAGGTCAACAGAGGGATGGGTTTTCAAGACCCCAGATCTAGCTGGAGACAGGCGTTCTATCAAAAGAGGAAGGGCACGCCTAATTCAGATATTATTCGATAAATGTTTTACCTTCAGCCTGTCGGCATAGCACACGGTGGGACATCTCAGCCAGTCAGGAATCCCTGTTTGCAGAAAGAGTTGCAGGAACGCTTGTTCAGAAATTAATGAACAATGTCATTCTTGGTTCTGGGAGCATAATCAGAAGGAGACATGCAGAGTCCACTGCTGTAAGGGCCACACATGAACTTGCAAGGAGGGGGAGGACAGAAAACAGCCATGCAAGCAAATACAAAATCGAATTTCAGATAGGGATACAAGCGAGGAGGGAAACAGCAGGGTGATGAGCTCAGGTGTGAGTGATGCTGGTAACACTGAAGCTGGGCCACTCCGTGGGAGGAGACAGGACAGTGAGGTGAGGAGGTGGGGCCGGCCAAGTGAGGAGGTGGAGCTACCCAGGTGAGGAGGTGGGGCCACCCAGCTGAAGGGGCGGGGTCGGCCAGGTGAAGAAAGCCAAGGCTGAAACAGAGCTGGCAGAAGAGTGGAAATTTGAGGCTGGAGAGAGTCGGGCTGCATCATTTCGTGTGGTTTCGTGGGCTTCAAGGGGCACAGGAGAATTGGTGAGATCTTGACAAAATGTGCGTCCCGGTTCGGTAGCCTGCCTGGGGAGACAGTGACACTTGCATTTCTAACGAGTGGCTGTGACGCAACTCCAGCCGCACTCAGAGTGGCAGGGACTGCAGCCACGGTCGTGCACCTGGTCTCATTAGAAGCCCCACCCTCAGAGGCTGGGACCCCTCCCACGTGACTGCCACCTGTACCCAGTGCTGAGAGTCTCAAAGCCACCAGAAGCCGGTGGGCGGGAGCCACCCATGGCCTCCGGAGAGCAGATCTGTGACTGTGTTTGTGGGATGGGTGTGCTGACCACGACGGGCCCACGGGGCCTTCCGGGCGCTGGAGGTATCTGCCCCCGGAGCTGGGAGACCGTTCTCTGAATGCGCAGGGATGGGACAGTGAGGTTTCTGCATCTGATGTCCGTTCCCCAGTCTGAGCACGGGAACGCCTGGCTTCTTCCGTCTGGATGACAAGACCTCTGTTGTACTATGGTTAGCTGGTCCAGAGCTTGTCGGAGGAGGTTTGGGATGGACAGTCCGGTGTCAGGACAGGGGACAGCCGCCAGCCCCGGATACACTCTTCCAGCTGCTGCAATGTCTGGCCCCATCATGCTGCCTAAATGGGCCCAAAAGAGCTGTCGTCAAGTCCCCTCCCTGAGACGGAGGCTGGCAGAGCGCAGACCAGGCCCCAGGCGTCAAAACCTGAAGGTGGGCTGACGGGTGGGCCAACGGCCGGACAGACAGAGAGACAGACGGTAAAGTAGCGGGAGCAGACTTGAGGGCAGCCTCCAGGAGTGGGCACTCAGTGTTCCCCCTACAATTCTTCCTATTTTTCTATACCTTTGAATCATTTCATAATAAACTCCTGGGGGGGGGACATCAGGCCCCTTGTTTTTCCCGTTCTGCCGAGCTAAGCCACCGTGAGAGCTTATAGAAATGGAGCAAGTTTCATGTGAGAGCTCCGTATCATTCCATTGTCACTCCCGATAGCCTCATTAGCAACAAGGTCATCGTCTAGGGGTATAATCGGCAACAAGGCCATCACAAGGTAATCTGCAACAAAATCTGCAAACGCGTATCTAGGAGTAAATTTATTTTTTAATGTTGGAAGATTTCTCAAGAAAAGCCTCTTGCCATCTAATTTGGGGCAGTGTATAGAAGTCTTTTGAACTCGGCTGTCTGGAGACACCGTCCACCATCCCCTTTCTAGAAAGCACCAACTGAGGATGCCACGGATCTCCACCTTCCTTCCCGGGCCCCCCTCTGTTGGGAGGAGCTGAGCCGGGCTGGGGACCCTGCACCGTAGCCCCTGAGCGTGAGTCGCTGAGCTCACGACCGTGAGCGATCTGGCTGGCCCGGGGTGTCAGGGGCTCCGTCCCCCTAGAGGGGGATCTCATGGAGGAATACATCTCCAGGGAGACTCCGGGCTTTCCACCCTCCCTCTGAAGTGCGTTCAAACACTCCCGGCTGAAACTCTTAGAAATAAGAACAGAGCCACGTCCCGGACAACCCCGAAAGCAGTGAATGGTCCAAAGGACAGTGTGGGGCCTGAGGGGAGGGGTCAGAATCTCAGGCAGGGGCTCACTGAGGCGGAGGTGGGGAGGCTCACTTTTGCCCCACCCACTGAGCATCAGCTCTGAAATGCTTCGCGCCAGACATCCCCACCAAGGCTCTGCAAACGAGCGAGTGTTCTCCCCTCCGATGTGACACGCTTACCCCACATCAGCGTAGAACACCCTCCTTATCCAAACACCTCACGTCTGCTTACACTCACTTCTGGGCGGGAACAGTGCAGGTAAACAGAAAGCTATATAAGGTGGGTTTGTGCTGTGGGGGTGGGGGAGGGGCTGCTAAATTCGTAAAGCAGGGCACACGTCCCTATGAAAAGAGATCGAATCAAGCATTTTGTAGGGTGAAAGTGCAGTGTCCTCACCCCGACCGCAGTCTTCTCTCGCTTCTCTCCCTCCCCCTGGAGATAATAGTTTGGTGGGAGCCCTTTGGGATGGGCAACCAGAGACATCAGTTAAATTGGATTTTGCACATGCGAACGTGACCGTTTTAAAAGAAACGTTCACAGGGTTCGTGTAAGGGAAAGCATTTAAGTTAGGCTTGGCATGAAGATACTTCTTGTCCCCGATGGGTCTTCAGGATCTTGAGTCTGACAAGGAGGTAGAGATGCTGATGCTCTCTCAGTGTATTTATTTGGTCCTCCTTTGCTTATACTTCTGTTAATTGGTCCATTTTTTCGTAACAGTTAAACATACTTAAAATTTGCTTTTGAACTGATAATTACTTCTAAGTTATATGTAAAATGTATGTAGCCTACAAAATATAGGTTATATGTAATATAGGTTATATTAACCTATATTCCACACAGAAATAAATAAAAAATGAAATATGCTCTAGCTAAAATTTAATTACATTCTTTAAGAATCCCAAAGTAACACTAAAGATGTTATTAATGATATTACTCATATTATCAAGCTGTAAAATGAACTAAAATATTCAGACTTAGTATTTCTGATTACCAGTGTGTACGGTGCCAACATAAGGCTAACTCTTTTGCAGCAAGATGGTCTAAAATATTTATTTTGAGGAAAACAAAATAATTTTCCTCCACCAGTAAGCTCTTTGTATAAACGAGACGTCAACCTCCAGGGCCCGTGTAACTCGGAGATGAGCATTTCTCAGGGACCACGGCCCATATGGCAGCTGATTTCCTAAAACAGTTGGAGTAGAGATTTATGAGTTCTGGGGTCTTAAACTTCCCCCAGTCTGCAGGCAGCCCGCACCCCCAGACCAAGAGGTGGAAATGTCTGGGAGGAGCGTGATGACGGCCTCCGTCCCCCAGTCTGCAGGCTGAGGAACCTGCTAGTCTGGGCCCCGTTGCTCACCTCCTGAGATGGAGGCAAACCAGGGTGGAGACTCCGGTCCCCAGTTTCGGCTGAAGCTAGCTGCAGCAGATGGCCTGGGCTCCGACCACCTGAGGCCTCCGCAGGAGATGTGCGATCTACTGCTTGCGTTGCAGAAAAGGAGGGATGTGTGGAGTCACCCTGACCAGTGGGGACGGGACAAGGGGTCAGCGCCTCAGGAGGGCCCCAGCCCCACAGGGGAGACTGCCTTACGCTCCTGCACACGTGTCTCCAAGCCCGATGCTCTGGCTGTCCTAGAAATTCTCGTTCCTGTCCCATATAAATAATGTGGTAAGATACACGTAGCATTTAATCTACCATTCTAACCACTCAGGGACATTAAATGCATTGTCGCCCCCCGACCATGTGCAGAGCTCTTTCATCCTGCACAGCTCTGTGCCCGTCAAGCACAACTCCAGCCCAGCCACTGTCCTACTCCTGTCCCTCTGGGCTTGCCAGTGCCCTGGTAGTAAAACCTTTTCCTGCTTCAATCAGCCAAAGCGGCTTTCTGCAGCTCCCAGCGCAGAACGTGGCTGACCGTAAGTGCCCAGAGGGCAGTGTCTGTGCCCCAGAACCACAGGGATCCTCGCCCGTGGACAGCCGGCCGCATGGAGCACACGCTCATCATTTCCAGTGAGGCAGCTCGCACCGATGCTGAGTTCCAGTATTCAACGGGCATCTTGACATTCTGCCGATGGCGTTAAAAAGAAAAAGCCTTTTACATCAAGAAAAGCCAAGAGAACAATTAATAAAGACTCCGTTTTCTGAAGAGGCGATCCATGGGAACTAGAGAATTTATGTCCTTGTGATGTATTGATGCTTTTAAGGACTTCAAAATCTATTCTGCCCAGTGATCGGGAACATGGGCGTGAACAGCTGGTGCATCGCCTCCCTCCTGCAATTGCCGTCAGACTCTACACGAGCTTCATAACTAATTGAATCTACAGGGAGATGTCATTTGATCTGAGATGCATCCTTTTTGGAAGAGGTTAAGGCATCCAATACAATCAATCCAACAACTGAAGAGAAAAAGGTGAAGGAAAATTGAATGTACCACTCAACAGAGTCACTAAAAAGAGAGCGAGAGAGTCCGCTAAGAATTGATCTATGTCCCCCCAAATTTATATGTGGAAGCCCTCACCCCCAACATGAAATTTATCGGTGGGGTCTTAGGGAGGTAATTAGGTTTCCATGGGGTCATGAGGAGGGGGCCCTGGTGATGGGATTAGTCCCTTGGGAGAAGGGACACTCCAGAACATACAGAGCAGTTGCCCACGCTCTCTCGCTTGCTCCCGTTCACTCTCTCTATCTCCCCACCAAGTGAAAACAGAGCCAGAGGCCAGCTGTGAGCCAGCCGGGGAGGGGGCTTTCACCAGAACCCAAACATCCAGGCACCCCGGTCCTGACTTTCTGCATCGAGAACCATGAGAGGCAGCTCTCTGCTGCCTGTATCACCCAGTTCGTGGCATTTTGTTACAGCAGCAGAGCTGACGAAGGACCTTTATATTATGTTTTCTGATCACGAATAAGAAGCAAACAAATGGGGCCGTGCACAATACTGAGGGGATTCCGTGCCTTGGTCGGAACTGCCATGGGGGTGGGCGGGTCCGCTGATGGCGCAGACGGGCTCCTGTCCAGGAGTGTGCGGAGCATGCTGGCTCTTGGAGGCCCCTGGTCCCTCCTGGGCACCTGAGCAGGCGGCTTCATTCAGGGTGCATTTGTAGACTCCCACGGTGTGCCAAGGGCCGGGGGTGGAACAGCCAATGAATGAAAGGACGCCCCCCCCACCCCGAGTTTGCACAGAGCACGACATCGGGGGCTGGAAGCACCTGCTGCCATTGGGGTGAGGCGCCCTCACCCCCCAGGGTGATTCCGCCAGCGAGCAGGGGGGAGCAGCTTCTCTCCTGCACTCATCCCTCCCCTCCGTTGGCTGAAGCAGCTCACAGGAGGAGGGACACCCTTGGCACAGTCCCAGCCTGGCATTGAGGCAGAGCATGGAAGGGCGAGTCTACGGCTCACTGGGGACGGCCCAGAGGTCTACACGAAGTCAGAGAATGAGTCGCTGGCTGCCCCCCCGGGGCAGAATACTTCAGGCAGCGTGGGAACCTGCGATGAGGGTCTGCTCGGTGCTGTCCAGGGCCAGGCCACCGTGGAACAACCAGAACCTGTTTCTGTATATGATGGCTCGTGTTTGCCTGCTATCAGCATGAGTAACCAGACTCCCTTCTGCCTTCCCCAACCAAATGGAGCCTGGCTATTGCCTGATGATCTATGGTGACGTTGCCTGCTGAACTGTTGTGGTTCCTTGTGACCTGGCATTAAGCACCTGGTGGCCATCTACCTGTTATTCCCCTCCTGAAGATGCTAAGCACTCTTTTAAAAATTTGTTTCATGGGACGCCTGGGTGGCTCAGTTGGTTAAGCAGCTGCCTTCGGCTCAGGTCATGATCCCAGCGTCCTGGGATCGAGTCCCACCTCGGGCTCCTTGCTCGGCAGGGAGCCTGCTTCTCCCTCTGCCTCTGCCTGCCACTCTGTCTGCCTGTGCTCACTCCTTCTCTCTCTCTCTCTGACAAATAAATAAATAAAATCTTTTTAAAATTTTTTTTGTTTCAGAAGATCATAGAGACCAATACTTCCCTAAATGTTCAGTTTTAACTTTAGCTCTTGTCTGGGATGAACTTTCTTCTTCCTGCCTGGAACAGATGCAAGTCTGGGGCAATGGCAGCTGTCTTGCCACCATGAGGTGGCATGGAGCTCAGAATCACTCCCTGTGGATGGTGAGCAGGAAGATAGAAGAAAGCTCCAGTACCAGTAAATTTGTGACCTTGCTGTATCCGTCTCTCTAGACTTTTTGTTATAAGGCAAAGTAAATGGTTGGTATTTTTACGCAGTGACATTTGAAGCTGGCTTGGTAGGTAGCAACGAAGAAAGAAAAGTTCCTGCCAGATAAGGGATGACAGAATATCTTAATGATAATTGCATGGGACCCATGCCTCTGGGCTGTGAAATTTCTTTCATCTCTTCCGGGAGACTTGGCAATCCCCACTACCATTAGTTGTCCTGCTTGGCATGTGGTGGCTAATGCTGTCCCTATCTTAGGCTCATCTGTTCTATTCCTGGATCCCCGGAAGTGCTTGGATGCCACCTTGGAAGACAAATGTAGAACTGGAGTCACTTCTCAAATATTTGACTCGGTGTCTGGTTTCCAGAACCAGATCGCCGTGTGGTTCTTGGATAACATTTCTCCCACTGCCAAACCGAACACGAGAGGGTCAGACAACATACAGACATCACTGACACGGTGAAGGTTGAACCGCTGGGACTGAGCTTGAGCCCTGGAGAGAGGATATGACAGCTAGATCGCCCCTGCTGCCCAGCCCTGGCTACTCTAGGACGCCATCAAGGGCAAACCAGAGGCCGAATGCAGAGATGAGAAATGGGTCTTACGGTCCATGGGGCATGAGTACTTCCCAAAGGTTGTCGCTTACCCCTCCTAAGGACAGTTGTGTGACGGTTCCACAACTGAATTTGAGATGTACTGAAAATGTGCTAAGGATTTAAAAAGTCCCCATAGGAGAGTAATCTGAGTTTTTTTTTAATCTGTAAGATTAGTGTTTAATTAACATCTGTATTTCCCAAAATTGGGCAGGGGTATTCGTGTGGGTTAAATAACCTAACCCTGGGTAGACTCCACACTGAAAGGAGCAAACGGGTGTGGAAGACATGCCAGCTGCTTGCATGGATCGTGTGCAAATGGGGACGTGGCTTTGAGGACCCAGGGCACTGCACAAAGAGAACGTGTCATCAGCACCTGCGTCCTTTGAACAATACGCCTGGCCCATCACTCACTCCTGTATCGCGTGTGTTCAGTCGATGAGCAGCTCTTAGGTCCCTGGACTTGAGACCCTGACTGGCTGTCCGTGTTCATCCCACTGTCTCCTGTCTTCCCTTCTGGGCGCACAGAAGGCACTTTCCCTTTCACGGAAATAAAGCCCTGTCTTCAAGATGAACTCCAAAATGGTCAGAGGTACAAACCCAAATGGGAGGGTCCCCCACGCAGCCTGCTTCGGGAACACGGGGTACAAAAGTACCAAAGCCAGGGCCCCCCAAAATGAGGCATTCCCAGTTATTCATGTAGCCAGTATATTGGAAATACGTGACATTTTTTAGCCTAAAACCATCCACGGATATTTTCACATTTAAATACCCTTATAAATGAAACTCCATTGTGAAATGCAGCTTTAAATGCTCCAGCCTTGAAGAAAAAAAAAAAATCCTATCATGGAGATTTCTTCCCACTCATAAATGAGTCACGCATTTATGGAGCATGGAGAGTTTTTATTTTTAATTTCTATCCCTTTGGTAAACAGCTATTTATGGTGACAAATATTCTATCCCTTTCTACAGAACCCTAGAGATCAAATTCTTATTATATGATATGGTGTTATAGATCATATTACACTGCTTGATTAATTCTAAACCAGAGGCATTAAAAAAGATTGATGGTATGTTAGGAGCATAAAATGCTTTAAAAAGAGCCTTTGATGTTTACAAATGAAAAATACTTTATTTCACTGCTGAGAAGTGATTTTTTGAAAAGTTGAGCTATTAGAACATATTTAAATGAGGACAGAGGACACCGGCGTGACAGTATCATTCGCTTTGAAACAACTGGGTATGTTTCTACAAATGTAATGTGAAGAAATTTGAGCATAGGGCCACAAAGGAGACCCCTTCTCTCCTGCTGCCCCCCCCCAGAAAACAAACACAAGCGACCCAACTTGGAAGGACATAAATCGTAGGGTAAAGGCTATACGGGTTGATTCTCATGGGAAATTTTAAGACTTGCAAATGGCTTTATTACAAAATACATTCTTTACAAACATCTTGGCAAGACCGCAAGAAAATGCATCTTTTCCAAGGTCTGGAGGCTTTTTAAAGCAACTGAGCTAACATGCACGTGCCATCAAATGGACCCTTTCTGAGGCCGTGATTCAGTGGGGTCTCAGATATCCACACAGTGGAGCCGTGTCACTGTTAATTTTAGGACATTTTCATCAGCAGGGAAGGAATCCATGTACCGCTGGCAGCCTTCGGTCCTGTCATCGGCCCCAAGCCGAGATTCATCAGCCTGCTTCCTGTCTCTGCGGACTTGCCCGTCAAGAAGCCTCACGCACCAGGGATCGTCCGGTATGTGGTTCTGGGCGCCTGGTGGCTTTCATTCCGTGCGGCACTCCCAACACTGTCCCATTGTAGCAGGTGTCCGTACCGCACGTCCGGCGTCTTTCCTGGTGAATAATAATTCAATTGCTAGATGTACCACGTTTTGCTTTCTCGTTGGTCTGTTGATGAACATTTGGGTTGTTTATCAACCCAAATTGGCTCTTTGGTATATGCTTTTTTTTTTTTAAAGATTTATTTATTTGACAGACAGAGATCACAAGCAGGGAGAGAGGCAGGCAGAGCGAGAGAGGAGGAAGCAGGCTCCCTGCCAAGCAGAGAGCCTGATACGGGATTCGATCCCAGGACCCTGAGATCATGACCGGAGCCGAAGGCAGAGGCTTAACCCACTGAGCCACCCAAGCACACTTGGTATAAGCTTTTAAGTGGATATATGTTCTCAGTTTTCTCTCACGGCTCAGGAGGCTAGACGTCTGAAATCAAGGTGTGGACAGGGCCTTGTGACCTCTGAAGGTTCAAAGAGAGCGGCCCGTGGCCCTCCTTAGTCCCTACTGTCCCATGGCTCATGGCCATTCTACTCCAGTCTCTGCCTCTGCCTTCATATGGCCTTTTCCTCTGGCTGTCGCTCTGTGTCCTCCCTTCTTCTAAGGACACCCACCATTGGATTTAAGGCCCTCCTAAGTCCCTGATGATTTTATCTCAACATCTTTAACTAATTACAGCTGTAAAGACTCTTTTCTAAATAAGGTCACATGCTGAGCTTGTGTGTGAATATGAATTTAGGGGGTGGGATCGGACATCAGATGATTGGCCAGGCAGCATCACCCAGGCCCCCCTTGCTGGCTGCCTTTGAGCCGGCTGCCGTCGGGGGCAGGGGGCACAGGCAGAAACCACAGGGCAGGAGGAGAGACAGATGGGGCATTTCTTACTGAGTGTCTTGTGGAGCGGCCCCCAGGTTCAGTGGAAGCTGCATTCCTGCCCACCTGCAGGTTCTGCTGACTGAGACCACCAGAAAGCTCCAGCACTCAGGGGTTTCTGCCATTCAGGCCCGGGGGGACACCCCTTCCTGCAGCTTTCCTGGTGTCCCCATTAGCAGGGAGAGAATCAGCCTAGTGCTGCTTCCCTTAACCCTGTCCACCTTCCCAAGAAGTCCCTTCCTCAAAATATCTTGCAAGGAACCATCTGAATGAATTCTTTCTCCTCCTGGAAACTTGACTGACACAAAGGTGATAATTTACTTATTTTTCTTGGTATGAGCTGAAGACAATCCTTCCTGGAATGGGTGACTTTTTTCAGTTTATCTACGAAATAGCAACACGGGGATGGGCTGGGTGGCTCAGCTCAGCACTCTACCAACACTTCCTCCCTAAGACCAGCCCTAAAACACAGGAGTCCTGGGGAATAGGTTTTTGGTTGCACCAGCGCACATTCTACTTATTCCCAAGGTCTCTGAAATCTCCCGTGTCCCATCTAACCTGTGTGCTATCCTCCTGGCACCATGCACCGCCAGTGTCCCATTGGAAAACATTCCTCCGAGAGATCAGTCCCACAGCCCGTCCCACTTGCTGCTATGTCCTGCCACACTTTGGGGAGCAGAAAAAGGAAAGTGTCCTATGATCCAGGGGCAAGGCCTGGCTGCCAGAGAGAGGATCACAACCAATGGGGAGGGACAGACTCACTTCTGAGGGGGGAGGGTCCTCTATTTATAAACCTCCAGGTAAGTAAGAGAAAAGGGCTAGCGCAGCATGGGCAGACCAAGGGACAGCCCCTCCCCACCGCCGACGGGTCATTTCAAAAAGACCCAGACAAGAACCAGGTCTTCCAGAAAGGAGCCCCCTTTGGTCTGGGCTGACAATTCGATGCTGGCCATACAGCTCCCCAAAATATTTGGAGAAACAGTGATCGTATGTATGCAGCTTGCTCTTAGGTGCCTTTTTTTTTCCCACTTAAAATACACTGTGAAAAAAAAAACACTGTGAACATTTTCTCATGCCATTAAGGATCCTTTTACGATTTTACCGATAATTATCGCATAGATTTTCATTCAATGCCTTTTATCTTGTTTGGCTAATCACCTAATTTTGGGTGTTTAATTTGTTTGCAAGTTTTCAATATTATAAGTAGTACTGTAATACGTATCTTTGCCTATTAAATCTTGGAGCTTACCTATGATGATTTCCTTAAGCCAAATTCCTCATAGTAGGATACGGAAGTCAAAGGATTGCATATTTTAAAGTTTGGTATATACTGCAAAATATCCTCCAGAAAGATCGGGTTAATGTAGACCCACACCAGTAGGCTCTCATGTGATAAGCATAAAATGAATTCCCTTTGTGTTTGCATTTCTGTGATTGCTAGTGAGGTTTAATGTGGTTTATTAACATTGTTAATATTGATCAAAAATATTTTTCATTGTTTCTTGTCCACGTTTTAGGTTTGCTTTTGAAATTCTTTAATTTCATAGAAAAGTTTAAATCTTGACATGGTCATGTATATCATTTTTTTTCCTTCACATCATGTAAGAGGTCTGACCTTTTTAATCTGCGGAGAAAGATTCTTTACCGTGGAAACATAAATACACCCATGTAAAATTGGGTTCTGGTGCTTCTTTGGTTCCTTGTTTTATGTTTAAATATTTATTTTTTAAAAAGATTTTATTTATTTATTTTATAGACAGAGATCACAAGTAGGCAGAGAGGCCAGCAGAGAGAGAGGAGGAAGCAGGCCGTCCGCAGAGCAGAGAGTCTGATGC
>ML103226.1:0-50366 GCA_003697995.1 Taxidea taxus jeffersonii
CACACACACACACACACACTCTGTCCCCAGCACTCCCAAGACCTTTTCCCACGCAGTCCCATGGCTGCCGGAAGGGCAACTGGTCGTGGGAACAGGCTCGAGGTCCTCTCCCCCCATGGAAGCTCCACCCTGCTCCATTTACTCCCAGCCATGCGATCTTGGTTCCCTCCACCCCGCTTACTACTTCCACGGAAGGAAATAGCTGAACAATGCAGCAGATCAGAGACTGGGCACTGGGCCAAAGGCCTTGGGCTCCAAGCTTTGGCTGCTCTACTCCCACTGCACTCCCCTCCCTCTCCCTAAGTGTTGCCTAAGGTTGCCTTCCTCAGACCTTCCTCTCTACCTTATCACCATCCCTAGGAAACTTCAGATGGCTAACAGGACCTTTCGCCCCTTTCCTGGGCTTTCCCCTTCCCCATTGTGGGGTAGCCAGTGATGTACCTACTTCCACTGGAGTATGATGCCTAGTATGAGGGCCAGAAGCTCAGCTTTGATGGAGATTTTGGCCAGTGGGATTGGGCGGGAAGGAAGGGTTATTTTTCCTGAAGTTTAACTCCAGAGGTGAAAGCAAGTCCTGAGAATGGAGAGAGTGCTGGAACAAGAGCCCCTGGAGCTATCAGTCTCTCTTCCAGAAAGAGCCACCTCAATGGGGCAGGAGGGGATGTATGTGTTCACAGGCCTGGGTGGGGGGAGCCATTCTAAGAAGATCAGAAAGGAATCACTAGTCATTTCCAGTTTCTTGCAGCTGGGAAGGTGGTGGGAACCACTACTTTTGTTTTTCCTGTTGGTCTAAAATCCCATTCTGTTTGGGTCCGGAACCCCATGCCCCAGGCAGTTCTGCCCCTTGCTCATTCTTGGTTCTGGTGCTTTCTAATGGCCTCGCCTTCCGCCAGGCATTTCCTGCCCTGGGAGCCAAGGGGCTGGGTTCCTCACAAATTTTTGCCACCTCTAAAAGTCAAGCCAGATTCCCCTCTCTTCCTCAGATCAGGATTCAGGGAGTAGGGAGTGGGTTGGAAGCTGGAGTCTGTGAAGGGAGCTCACTGGATAGGTGACAAGAGGCCCATCATCAGACCCTTTCTCCTGCCACACCCCAGGTGGTGCCAGGACATGGGTGAGAGAAGTCTTCAATCCCAGTCTCTTTCCTTGACATTTGTTCCCACCTTCAGTGATTCTGTCCCTGTGTAGCTTGGCCGTATGCGAGCGGGCTGCTTGGAAGCCTGAAGTCTTGACAGCCGGAAAGAGTGCTCACAAGCCCACTCCCAAACTCAGAATATAGCTGAGAAGCTCAGGCACAGAGCTCAGGTGCCTTGCCCAAGATCAACAACCAGTAAAAGGGGGAGAACTGGGACTCTCAGGTTTTCTAACTCTTAGGCAGTGTCTTTCTGTAACTTTCTAGTTTCCAAAGGCTGTGTTGGCATAACCCTGTGGGGGAGGGGAGAAGGGGGATCCTGGGGGGAAACAAGAAAAAATGTCAGTCACTTGGTGTCCTAATCTTCTTGCTTGAGCCTTTTAGAACCTTTATTTTTGTCTTTTTTTTTTAATACCTCAGGCTCTATTTTCACCTTGAAAAAGTGGTATTTGAATTGTCTTTTGTTCTTAGCAAAAGAGCTGATGCTAATTCTTCTCAACTCCTGCACTCAGAAGCTGAGCATCCCACTTTTGCACTAATTATGCCAGCTGCGTTTGCTTCCAGTTGTTTCGTAAATGTTAAGTCCTGTCTCCAACTCAGCTGCAAGCTTTCCCGCTTCACAAAATACTCACTGAGTTTTATTACAGTAAAAAGATAACCATCAAGTGCCTACTACAGCCCGAGCTCTTTGCTTCTCACCCTTAAAGAGCGTCCGGTCTAAAGGGCACAAGACACTGTGAGGAAACAGCGAACTAATGATGGCAGGTGTGACGGTCGCTGTGAAGGGAATGCTCAGGGCTCGCTGAGGAGGTGGCATTTCAGGTGAGATCTCCAGGAGGGGAAGCCAGCCTTGTGAAGATCTGGCGAAAACATGGTCTGGGCCAAGAGCAGAGTGGGAATAAGTGCCCTGAGCTCGTCATGTTTGAGACTGAAAAGGAGCCAGAGCTGCTCTAGGAAGGAGAAGGGTGTGGGAAGCAGCTGGAGGGGATTGAAGGCTCAGGTCTGTAGAGTCTTGTATGGAGGAGAGGTGAGGAATTTAGATTTTATTACAAGTGAGTTAGGAAGCCACTGGAGGGTTTAAAGTACAGGAACAACATGATCTGTATTCTGATTTTGTCTATCTATTTATCTATCTTTGGGGGAATAAATAGCTAGTTTATTTTTCTCTCAGCAGGAGTAAGGGCATTTCTGGCACACAACAGGTACTTGTGTTTGGGCTCAACATGATTTTTTTTTTTATTATTATTATGTTCTGTTAGCCAACAGATTGTACATCCTAAGTTTTTGTTGTAGCGTTCAGTGATTCATTAGTCGTGTATAACACCCAGTGCTCATTATCACACGTGCTTTCCTTGATTCCCATCACCTGGTTACCCCCTCCCCCCTCCCTCTCCCTTCTGCAACCCTCAGTTTGTTTCCCAGAGTCCAGAGTCATGGTTTGTCTCCCTCTCTGATTTCTTCCCATTCAGTTTTCCGTCCCTTCCCTGTGGTCCTCTGCTCTATTCCTTATGTTCCACATATGAGTGAAACCATATGATAACTGTCTTTCTCGGCTTGACTTATTTCACACAGCGTAATCTCCTCCAGTCCCATCCATGTCAATGCAAATGGTAGGTAGGTAGGTAGTCATCCTTTCTGATGGCTGAGTAATAGTCCATTGTATATATGGACCATGTCTTCTTTATCCATTCGTCCATTGAAAGGCATCTCGACTCCTTCCAGTTTGGCTATTGTGGAGCTTGCTGCTGTGAACATTGGGGTGCATGTGGCCCTTCTTTTCACTACATCTGTATCTTTGGAGTAAATACCTCGTAGTACAATTGCTGGGTCATAGTGTAGCTCTATTTTTAACATCTTGAGGAATGTCCATACTGTTTTCCAGAGTGGTTGTACCAACTTGCATTTCCACCAGCAGTGTAAGAGGGTTCATGATTTCTGTTTGTTTGTTCAGTTTTCTGGGTTTAGTGCGATGTAACTGACACACAGCACTGTACTAGCTTAATGTGTACAGTGTAAAAAGGGGCTTCCGTACATTGTGAAATGGTTGTCACAGTAAATTGAGTTCACATCTATCATCTCATAGAGATGTACGTGATTTAAAAAATCATGTACAAAAACCTCCAAAACATTTACAAATATGTGTGTGTATATATATATAAAATTATAGATATAATTATATACATATTTTATTATATATAATTTTTATATATAAAATTATATATATGTGTGTGTGTATATATATATATATATATATATAATTTTTTTTTCCCTCTTTGTGATGAGAACTCTTGGGATGTCCTCTCCTTCCTACAACTTCCCATACATCCCACAGCAGTGCTGACTAGAGCCATCGTGTTGTCCATTACACCTCAAGACCTCAAGTACTTCTTTATCTTATAACTGGAAGTTGGTGCTTTTAACCACCCTCATCCAATTCCCCCCCAACCTGCCTATATTTGTAAAATACTTAATGTATTAATCACCCAGGCTGGATTGAAGGGAATTGATTGGAAGAGGGCAATAAAGAAGACAGGAGGTCATTTGGAGACTACAGTGATCTGAGCAAATGATGGTGGTGGGCTGGATGAGGGCAGAAGAGACAGAAGAGGCAGGACTTGTTATGATGGGTTGGATAACAAGGGGGGAGGGGTGAAGGAAAGAGGAATTGTAATGACACCTAGGTATCTGCTTGAGCAACTTAGATAGTGGTGGGGCCATTTGTGAAGATGGGTAACATGGACAACCCTGGGGAAGGACCAGGTTTGAGGGGGCAGGTGTAATCAAGGATTTGGGCATGTGAGGTTAGAGGCATTTAGTAGAGATGTCAGATTGTCATGATTGCCATGTATCATGTCAAATGGTCTATATATTGCCATCCCCAAAGTGCTACATGTTATATCTGGTGGACAAATCTCCTAAACTTATTATTTCCCTCCTCACTTCTCCATCACCCCCTTTTTGGTGAAGAAATAATTTTTTAAAAAATTTTATTCATTTATTTGACAGAGAGAGATCACAAGTAGGCAGAGAGGCAGGCAGAGAGAGGGGGGGAAGCAGGCTCCCTGCTAAGCAGAGAGCCTGATGCGGGGCTTGATCCCAGGACCCTGAGATTGTGACCTGGGCCGAAGGTAGAGGCTTAACCCACTGAGCCACCCAGGCGCCCCGAAGAAATAAAATTTTTTAAAAGATTTTATTTATTTGAGAGAGGGAGAGAGAGGGAGAGGGAGAAGCAGACTCCCCACTGAGAAGGGAACCCAATATGGGGCTCCATCCCAGGACTCTAGGATCACAACCTGGGCTGCAGACAGATGTTTAACCAACTGAGCCACCCAGGTGCCCTGGAGAGATTTTTGTCCTTTAGAAATGTCCTACATTCAGTTTGCCTGGGTATGTCAAGTCTCCAACTCATGATTTCCACTCAGGTCATGATCCCACAGGGTGACACAGGGTTGAGCCCTGTGTTGGCTCTATGCTCAGTGGGGAGTCTGCTTGAGATTGTCTTTCTCCCACTCCTTCTGCCTCTCCCCACAATACTCTCGCATGCGCTCTCTCTCTCTCTCTGTAAAATAAATAATTTTTTAAAAAGAAATTTTCCTATCACTTCTCGGCCTTTTGGCTAAGATCAAGTGAAAAAAAATTCCCTACATTCAGGATTTTGCTGATTGCATTCCTGTGGTGACATTTAACCAGTTCCTCTGTCTCCTTTCATTTTCTGCAAACTGTAGAGAGATAAAAATGCTTGCTCTGATTCAAGTTCAAGTTTTTTTCAAGAATACTTCATTGGTAGTACTGCACCCTTCCATCAGGAGGCCCCTAAACTTCAGGTGTCTTTCCTTTGTAACATTACAAATATTGGTGACCTTGATCTCAGTGAGGGTTTACAAAGTGGTGATGTTCTATTTTTTCTTCTTCTTTTCCTATTACCTAATTGGTTACCTTGAGGCCTGTTTGTAATGAAAATCAGATTGAATGCTTGTTTCTTACTCTGAGCAGTTTTCAGAATAATTATCTCACATCAGCAATTTTGTTAACCTGAATGCAGTTCATACAAGAAAGGCAAGACTTGATTCTCTTCTTTATTTACCAATTTTCAGAAAAATGATTTGTTTCCTTTGAATTCTCCAAAGGTGATCAATGAAGGTTGTTTTTTTCTTCACCTTAGTGAAGACAAAGTTGAGGGTATGACCACAGGAGTGGACAGCTGCTGTGGAGCGTGAAAAATATTGCTGGAGATGAGGTGGTCACGGAAATGACAGAGAGGCCCTCCCACATGGATGTGGAGTTCACCAAATATAACAAAATATAGGGTGGACAGAGAGGCAGTGAGCCAAGAGCTAAATGATGGGCTGTGAGCGACCAGTAGGTTCATTGATACCGTCAACCAAGATGGTATGGTCCAGATGGTGAAGCTTCAAAGGAACAGGGGTTTTGTAGGAGGGGTGGGGGAAACACTGGTTTAGGAATGGCGTTTGGGGTTGGAAAGGAATATATTTACCCACTTGCTGACTCTGAGGTACAGGAGAATAAGAGGAAAATAACATTCACTTAAGAGGGCTGCCAAAGATTCAGTGTACTTAGGGGAAGGCAAAGTTTCAGGTGAGGCAAGGAGTTGAAGGCACCATCCTGAGAAAAGGCTGAGGATATGGAAGGATTTCCTGCTCACAGGTTCAGAGGGCACAGAGGAAGGATGTGGCTGAGGGCAGGGAGCTGGGAGCATCTCGTCAGTAGGAGCACAAGGATATTAAATGAGAAGGAACTCAGACCTGTGGTGATGGCTGAGGTAAGTAGGGATAGGGGAATGACAGGATACAATGCTGGCCAGAACATTCTGTATTGATGGAAAATCCGGACTCTAAACCCTAGCCACATGTAGCTTTTATGTACATGAAATGTGGTGAATGGGATCGAGAGGCTAACTTTTTAGCCTTATCATTCTAATTAATTCAAGTTTAAATAGCCACATGTGGCTAGTGGCTCTCAGATTGGACAGCAGAAGGTGGCTTCCTATTTTTGTGACATTTTCACTTGCTGGTCAGGGGGTCATCAGGATTGCCACTCTGCCAAATAGCAAGGTGTAGCGGAGACCTTCTTATTCCTCTGCAAATCCAGACAAAGCACAGGATCAGGCAACTTGGGGTCCAAATTCTTTTTTTTTTTTTTAAGATTTTATTTATTTATTTGTCAGAGAGAGAGCACAAGCAAGAGAGCACAAGCAGGGGGAGTGGCAGGCAGATGGAGAAGCAGGAGGAAGCAGCCTGATGTGGGATTCCACCCCAGGACTCTGGGATCATGACCTAAGCTGAAGGCAGACGCTTAACCGACTGAGCCACCCAGGAGCCCAGGGGTCCAAATTCTAACTCTACCACTCACTAGCTTTGAATTGGAGCAAATAAACTAACTTGCTTGGTAGCTATAGGGCTTTAGTAAATATTAGTTGGCAGAATCTCCCTGAGGTTTCCTTGCAGCTATGGAATGGGAGTGGGGAACTGTTGGCAAAAATTGGTGCTTTAGCATTATATTCAATAAATTATTGACATAGTGAGTTCTTAATATTTGCTGATTGGTCAAAAACAGCAGGCCAAAAGGTTGCTTGTCCAGGGATAGGTTGGCAGACATGGGCCATCCCAGTTTCCTTTGAGTTCCAGGTCTCTCGGATTACAAGATGGGGTAGGTCAGGAATGAGTTTGATTGTTCAGTTCTGCTATGTACTGGGGTAAGAACATTCCTGACTGAACTTGGGAGTGTAGGTAGGGATAGCCAAGAAGCCAAGTTTGAGGATCTAAAGTGAGCCATGGTATGGGAGCCTCTAGTCATAATTTGGGCAGGTTTTTTTTTTTTTTTAATGTTATTTATTTGAGAGAGAGAGTGCAAGAGTGTGTGTGTGTGTGGTTGGGGTTGGGGGGACAGAGGGAGAGAGAGAAGCAGACTCTCCGCTGAGCAGGACCCCAGGATCATGACCTGAGCTGAAGGCAGACACTTAACCCACTGAACCACCCAGGCACCCCATAATGTGGGCAGTTCTGGTATCATTTACCACTTTTATTTTTCCTGAAAAAGCCTGTGTTTCATAGCTCCAGTCTTTCTTCCATCCCTGCATCCCCATCACCTAAAAACCAAAAACATGTTTTTTGTGAAGTAGAGTAATGGTGTCCTTATATTATAATGGGAGACATTTGTGATTTGGGGCTATAATGATCTAGGAGTTATAGTGACCTCTGATTTGGAGTCATTGTGATCACCCTTTCTGTGAAGCCATCCATAATTCCCTAGTTATTATCTCTGTGGTCTATCTCAGATTGAACATTTACATCCCTCAGCCTCTTAGTTTCTCTCCCTCTGACTAGATTGTGACATCTGAGGCAGGAATTTTGCCTAATTGATCATTGAATATTCCTGGACTTTAGCACATGTCTGGAGCACATAGTAAGTAGCTGCTCAATAATTATTTGTTGAATAAGTGAATGAATGGGATTTGAGGTGATGGCACCCCACTGTGAGCTAAGATAATGTGACCTCTTTTGTTTGCGGTCTGGATTGATTGTGAACAGATTGTGTTGAGGTGCCTATGTCTGTGGTGTACAATGACTGCGATCTGAGAGGTCTGTGCACAGTGTCACTGACCTGTGATAAGGACCAGCAGGGATAGTGAATGGAGATGACAGTGAACCTTGCATGATTGTGATCTCAAGCGGCTGTGAACAAGTTAGCCATGGTGCCTTCCACAACTGCTGTCAGGTGACTGTGATCCTGACCCACAGAGATATGGCTTCAGATGACCACCAGCCAGGGTCAGACCTTGTTCATTTACCTGAGATGCCTTTCAGGTGCAGAAACTGTTGATCTCAGCTGGCAGCTGAAGATTATTGATCTGCATTATGAGCTGAGGTAACTGAGATCTGTGAACCTGGGCTAAGTCTGGGAATGGCGCTAATATGTGTGTACTACTCTTAGATTTGATTTTGTTTTGTATAATAAAATATCCTCCCAGGGCCTGCAAATGACACACCTCTGCTTGGCTCCATGCAAACGAGGTGTAGGGACGAGAACTAGGTTGGGTCAATGTTCAGAAAACTCTACTTGAAATACAACGTATCTTCGTGCGGCGCACTTAAAACCACCGCAATGATCACAGCCACCCGCAAAGTCCGATTCTCATCCAGACCCCTGCCCGCCCCACCCCCCACCCTCCCAACCCCTGGTGCGCCTGCGCAGAGGCGGGGCTGGGCTTTGCCCTTTGTTGTGGGCCCCAGTTTCCCAGGACACCGTGCGGCGCTGGGGTGGGGCTATGCAGATGAGGCGCCGGGGGCGGGGCGGTTGCGGCGGCGTCGGCGGCGGCCGGGGAGGGTCAGTTGGAGGCAGGCGCTCGCTGAGGCAGGAGGAGGGCTCTGGGCCCGCGGCCTGACAGGGACTTAGCCCGCAGAGATCGGCCCCGCGCGCGCGACCCCACACCCACCCTCTCATCCACCTACCCACTCCCTGCGCCGCCTCCTCCCACCCTGAGCAGAGCCGCCGAGGATGATAAACACCCAGGACAGGTAACGGCCCGGCCCAGGCTCCCTGCCCCCATCCTCTCCTCATCTGCTCCAGAGGGCCTTCCCTAACCCCTGGCCGGCTCCAGCCCCCACAGCGGGGGCCTATCCTCCCCCGCCACTGGGTCCCTTCCCCACTTAAGCCAGTCCGAGTCCCCAGCCCCGCAACGGGGCCTCCTTCCGCCCTTTAGCCCCCTCCTTCCAGCCTGGCCCATCCCCCTCATCCGGGCCTCCTGCACCCGCAAAGCCCCCACTCAAACCAGGACCCAATCTTCCAATCAAGTCCCCGTTTCCTTTAAGTCCCGTCGGACTGTTCCCCTTTCCCCAAACTGGGCTTTTCCCTCATCCAGGTTCCCCAGATTATTTCCTATTTTCCCCGGATCTATCTTCCTCTCCCCTTTAAGTCACTTAACCCTTCTCTTTGAATCTCTTTCCTTGAAACTGCATCCTCCAGCCAAACCCCTCTCTTATCACTGCCGCCCCTCCCCCAGTCAGTCTCCAACCTTCAGCTCTCAACTGGATTCATTACCCTTCCCCCTTCCCCTCCCCCGTTTTCTCAGGCCTTATAGTTTTTACCGTGATGCCCAGCCGTCCCTTTGGTCCCTTACTCCTGCTTCATTTTTCCCCATCCTTCCTCCCTCGACACCCCTTTCCCAGTTAGGCCTCGTTTTCTCTGTCTCCCAGCCTTCTTCCTTTTATTTCTCAAACACTTTGGATTTGATTCCTATTCGCTATCCTGTTCCCCTAGTGGGGTTCCCCCAACACTCTTTTGAACACGGCCAACCTCTTAAACATTTTTTCTCAGCTGGAACTCCACTTTACTCTTATTTTTCCCTTCTTAATTGAATCCCATCTTCAGATCGTTAGATCCAGAACTGAGCTCACCCTGCTTCTACTGAGGGCCTATTCTCTTTCCCTGCACTTCCCTCTCTTTCCCAGTGCCTCAAAAATCAGGCCCTCTATTTTGGATACTGGGCCTTTGCAAGTTCCCTTCCTCAAAACCTGACCCCAGTCTTCCCCATTAATGGAGAGAGAAGCTGCACATCTTTCTGAAAAGCACCATTGGTTTTCTAAACTTGCCGCCTCCATACTTCCTTCTGTCCCAACTAGGCAAAATTGATCATTCAGCTTTCCTCTCTCTACTTTTCTTCTTTTTCCCAAGGCAGCTCTTGTTGTCATGCCACTCTTCTTTAAACATACCTGGTGTTTCTGCCCCAGCCTCTGTGAAAACTTTTCCATAATCCTGACTCCTCACAATTTTTAACCCTAGTTGCTTTTTCTACATCAGAATAGCTTCCGTTTACAATTTGGGTCTAATTTTCTTGCTAATCCGTGTCCACCCCACCCCACCCCAGACTTGTTGCTGTCCCTTCCAAAATAAGCCTGAAGCTCATTTAGTTCTCCACACCAGACCCTTTGTCCCTAGATTTGGCCTTCTGGCCTCTGCTCCACACTTGGGCCTCATTGTTTTGCAAGCAGATCTGTTCCCTGCAGATCCTCCTTAAATTGTGTCTTGGTCTGTCCAAAGCTAGACTGTAGTTCCTTTTTACAAACATATGCTTCCTTATTGCCTTTTTTCCCCATGGGGCTCTACAAGGTTCCTCTCAAACTTGGGCTCCCTTCTCCCTAAGCTGGTCTCTAACTTGCCATTTCTCAGTCCTTTAGCAGCACTGTCCTTAAATATTCCAGCTAGATTTTTAGCTTTTCTTATATCTTAGTGTTTCTCAACCTTGGCTGAACATTTGGAAAATCAATCACCTGGATCCCACCTTGAAAGATCTGGAGTAATTGGCCTACAGTGGGGCATGGTTATTAGTATATATTTTTAAACCTCTCTGGGTAATTCTTTGTAATGTGCAGTCAGGGCTAAGAACCAGTGCCTTCTTTACCCTGCCCTCTTAACCGCCCCAAGACCTTTCCCATCATATTTCTTTAGTGTCAGCTTTTTCTCTACCGAAAAGGGCTTTGTTTCCTTTAGGGATTTCTTTGCCTTTCCTTCTCAGGTACTGTCCAGAAATATCCAAGGTACCCACAACAGCCTTTTTAAGTTCTCCTACTTTGTGTTACTCTGTTCTCAGCTATTAGGCATTTTCATTCTCAGACTCTTACCTAGCCCCCACACCTCTCTTCTTATATACAGAAAGCAAATTCACTCCTTGTTTTCTGTTTTGTTTTTTTTTTAATGGTTGTATTTGACCCATTACCCCCACTTTTCAACATTTCTACATCTACAAAGCCCATTCTGTTTTCCTTTTCTGAGATTGTCAATGTCCATGTCCCTTTGCAGTCCCTGCTTTTATTGCATCTTCTCTGCCCAGCCCCTCTGGAGCTGAGGAGGTGGAGGTGGATATATACTTGGATGGTGCTGGCTGCCAAAGGTGTTGCTTGTGGTAAAGCTGTGTGTGATGAGGATAAGACAGCAGGTATGAGAGAGGGCAGGGTGAAGTGCAGGGGTGGAGGAAAGCAAAGGAACCTACAGGAAAATCCACAAAAAGGGTATATGAGATGGATTTTCTTTTCTGTTCTGTTTTTGTCTTCACAGTGGGGTTTGGAAGGTGGGGTGGTCTCAGGAAGCATTGTTGAGTGCTCTGGACTGAGGTGGTTTGGTGCCAAGTCTTTGCAGGTACTTGGAACCAACACGTAAAGGGTCTTCGTTGACTATGAGGTTGTGAGACCTGAGTTCTAGTTCTGGCTGAGAGAGTGTGCTTCCATGTAAAAAGGAGGGGGTTGGGTTCGCTTAATTTAAGATTCCTTCCAGCTTCCTAAGTGGCAAAACAGGCTTGCTTGTCTCCAGGGCCCTTTCTTAGTGTGTTGGTAATTTGAGGGGCTTGGCTGTATGAAAGGCAGGTGGAGGGAGGAGCCAGCTGGCCTGCCAGGGCCTGGGCAGGAGCAAGGCCTTGGCCTGGGGGTGGGGTGGGGTGGGGTGGGGTGGTGTGGTGTGGTGTGTGCAGGGTGTCTGGTTTCTTTTGCGTTATGGCAATCCTGTTTCCATAACATGTTTGCCAGCCTCTGGCCTGCCCCTAACTTTCTAAAAGGATCGAGGTAGAACCCTAACTAGGGATTCTGATAAGAGCCGGTTGTTCTTCCCAGTCTGTGTGCTTGGTGTTTTGTATCCGCAGAGGGGAGAGAGAGCAGGCTAGGAGTTTAGCTCTCCTTAGGTGGGGGATGGGCTCTCTAGCTTCCCTGGCTCCAATGAAATACCCAAGAGGTGGAGGCTTGGTTTCCTGGAAGAAATAGTTGCAGAGGAGCTGGTAGTATGTTTTGAAAACAAAGCTCTTCCTTTGCAGTTTTGTTCTGATTAGTACCTCCACATTGTCAAAATTCGTGATGGTGGAGTAGGGAAGATAACACAGGAGCAAATACTCTTATTATGGTTTTTGAACATGTGGCTTAAATCCAAGGCAATCAAACTTCATGGCCTTTTTCTCCCTGGATTCGTGGGGGCAGGAAGACAGTCTCTGTCTCTGGCCGGCTTATAGTACCTTGTGACAGTACATTATATGGAAAAGAGCTTGCCCTGGCTTTATATCCGTCTTATAATCAATATTTGATGGGCTTTGAGAAGCATTTGGTTCCACAGGTGTTTCCTCTTGGTGGACAGAGCACATCAGAGCTACCCTGAGTATCTTCACAGAATGGTTCCCTGGTAATGGAATTTTTCTCCCCACAAAGATGCGGTTTTGGTTATTCCTTATTTATTGGCACAATGGCTTGTTGGGTGTGAGATAGTAGGGTGAGCAAGTTTTCCTACCATATACTTTCAAGGTCATTCCACAGAGAGAGACAGACTCTTGTATAGTTGGGAATCCCCCCATATTGGAGGTATGCTTCAGAAAGCAGTGTGGACTAATAATAGTAATTCCTCACTCTGCCAAGAAATCCAAATTTAGCTTCAGAGCTGCTCAGAAATATGAAAAGGGGGACTGAGGAGTGGGGTAGAGGATGTTACATATGTGCATTTCTAGAAAAAAAAAAGTAATTCATCCCTTTTCGAAAGACTATGCAGTGTTGATTCAAGTTGGTGCCCTGACTCGGAAGGCTGTGAAGCCTGATTGAAAGCTACCAGAAATAGCTAAGTTGGTGAGCAAGAATTTTGTTGCTTGAAATGAACAAGACAGGTAGTTTTCTGTTAGCAGCAGAATAAAATGCTTTGTAGAAGATAAGCCTTAAGAAAATTTCCTAGGCCTTTAATAATTCTGTTAACACTGAAGTCATTCTGTCCTGGGAAAGGAGGCTGGCACTGGGTGATGAGTTTACTATGCAAGCTAGATCAAGGTACTTAAAATGTAAAATTAAAGTAATTTTAAAGCATGAGTACCTTGCTCTCCCCCCATCTCTGTAGCATATGTGGTTATACCTACCTTTGGCAGAAGATGTACCAATATCAGTTGTGTAATAAGATAAGCAGACCTCAGAAGCAGATATTCTAGCTGCTACCACAAGTGTGTTTCTTGTGGAGAATCAACCAAAACCCAGTTTTGCCTTCAGTCTGTGATTCAGAGTGGTGATGTCATTTTCTTTATAATTGTGCTTAGCAAGTAGACTCCCTTTGGTACACAGAACAGCCCTAGTGAAATGACTTATGCCTGGCATCTGACCAGGGTCCCTTTCTCATATGGGAAGGGAATTGGCAGCTGGAAATCAGCCTCCAAGATTCCACTAGACTGGAGGTGGCCATCACCTCCTACTTTTCTTCCTATTCCTTCTTAGCTAAATGTGATGGCACCTCTGGATTGGTTCCTCTGTTCATAGGGATTAGTCATCAGAGACCTTTCTAGTCTCAGTAAAAGCATCCTGTGTGAGGGAAGTCCAGGCCTAGGTGTGTTCTTTGAGATAGAGCCTGGGACGGGAATGGATCAGAAGAGATTGAAAGAGGGGAATACATGTAGAATGCTTGGAAATGTGGTTTTTATGTCTTTTCATTTGATACCATAAGGTAGGTAATACCAAGGCTATCTGACCCTCCCGACAAGTAATGGAAACCAGAGAGAAAGGGTGCAAGCTGAGGCTACTGATTCAAGTGAAATGTGATCAAAAGTATATCAAGGAGAATATGAATTCACCTATTTGTTAGATGTAGCTGAATGGAAGTTAGCCACAGAATTACATTAAATCTCTATGTAGCAGGCCGTCCCCTGCTTTGAGCACACTAAATTTAAAAATCAAAACTGACATAAAGTCAACTGAAAGTGATTCTTTAACAGGAGATCATTTACTTTATCAAGAGATTTAAAGGTACTTCCTTTAAATAGTAAACAGCCTAGAGATTTAAAAATAGGTTTTGAATTATAAAAATTTGATTTACCAGCAACATTCCCCAGGAATACATCTGCTGCATACACTGTCTGTAGCCAGTGTATGAAATTATAACTTGCTAAGGACGTTTCAGGCAGCAGTTTCACAGAATGCCTTCAATTAGAGGCAGCAGGTTGTGATCTGTCGGTAGCACTCATACATATCCTGAGGAGTGTTTCCAGGGGCATGTCTGATAACAACTGAGAAAATAAAAGGCACTAACAGATAGGCTCTAATCTCCCATCTGTCTTCTGAACTGACTTGGATATTTGACACCCTCATTTCCAGCATGGTATATTTTTTTTCTTCTCCAAAAGCAAGACCAGCCCAGGTGCTTGTTGGGTTCAGTCTGATAAATTTGATTCTTCTTTTTCTTTTTCTTTTTTTTTAATTTGATTCTTCTTAATGAGCCTGATCTTTTCATGCTCTAGATCAAGCTTCTTAAATCATGTTTTTGATGGTAAAGATTAAACCATGCCTGCCCCCCAGTGGAGTGAGCAGGATGTGAGGAAGGAATGGAAAAAGCTGGGCATTGGAGCCAGTAGAAACATGACTGAACTGAATATGAAATCTAAGCTGGTTTGGATCTTGTGACAGAAGGACCTGTGTTTAGAAGCCACTTTCACTATGCAAAAGTTCCTGCAAGATTCTCTATTGAGATTGGTGGTGTATTTTGTCACAATACCATTTTTAAGACTAAAGTCAATAAAAGAAGCATATTATATTTCATCCTCTGGCAACCATCAGTTCTAAGTCTGTTTCTGTTTTGTTCCTTTAGATTCTGCACATACATGAAATCATAAGGTATTGGTTTTTCTCTGACTTATTTCACTTAGCATAATGCCCTCTAGGTTTATCCATGTTCTCACAAATGGTAAGATTTCTTTTTTTTTTTCCTTTTTACTTATTTATTTTTTAATTTTTTAAAAAAGATTTTATTTATTTATTTATTTGATAGACAGAGATCACAAGTAGGCAGAGAGGCAGAGAGAGAGAGGAGGAAGCAGGCTGTCCGCAGAGCGGAGAGCCCGATGCAGGGCTCGATCCCACGAGCCTGGGATCATGACCCGAGCCGAAGGCAGTGGCTTTAACCCACTGAGCCACCCAGGTGCCCCTTTTTTTTTTTTCTTTTTAATGGCCAGGTAGTATACCATTGTGTATATATACCACATCCTTATCCATTCCTATACTGATGGACAGTTAAGTTGCTTCTGTATCTTGGCTGCCATAAATAATGCTGTGATGAACATAAGGGTGTGTATGTTTTCTTGAATTAGTGTTTTCATATAAATACCTAGAAGTGGAATTGTTGGATCGTATGGTAGTTCTATTTTTGATTGTTTGAGGAACCTCCATACTGTTTCCCACAGTGGCTGCACCAGTTTGCATTCCCACCAATAGTGCACAAGGGTTCTTTTTCCCCACATCCTCACCAACACTTTTTATTTCTTTCCTTTACCTTTTTTTTTTTTTTTTTAAGGCGGCGGGGAGGGGGGCGAGAAAGGCGGAGGGAGAGAGTGAGTCTTGGGACCCAGCCTCATGACCCTGAGATCATGATGTGAGCCGAAATCAAGAGTTGGCTGCTCAACTGACTGAGCCACCAACACTTGTTATTTCTTGTCATTTTGATACTAACCATTGTGACAGGTATAAGGTGATGTATCATTGTGGTTTTGATTTGCATTTCCTTGATGATTGAGTGATGTTGAGCATCTTTTCACATGCCTGTTGGCTATTTATATGTCTTATCTGACATATATCACATGACAAATGTCTGTTGAGATCCTCTGCCCATTTTTTTTAAACATTGATTTTTTTATTTTTTTATTTTTAAAGATTTGACAGAGAACACAAGTAGGCAGAGAGGCAGGCAGAGAGAGAGAGGAAGGGAAGCAGGCTCCCTGCTGAGCAGAGAGCCGGATGCGGGGCTGATCCCAGGACCCTGAGATCATGACCTGAGCCGAAGGCAGAGGCTTTAACCCACTGAGCCACCCAGGCGCCCCAAGATTGATATATTTTAGAGAGCATGAAAGGAGGTGGGAGCAGAGGGAAAGGGAGAGAAATACTCAAGCAGACTCAATGCTGAGTGCAGAGCCCAGTGCGGGCGGGGCTTGATCCTAGGACCCTGAGATCATGACCTGAGCTGAAATCAGGAGTTGGATGCTTAACCAAGTGAGCCACCTAGGTGCCCCTCCTCTGCCCATTTTTTAATCAAATTGTTTTTTGATACTGGGTTGTATGAGTTGTTCATTTTTTGTTTTTTTAGATTTTATTTTTTTAAATTAATCTCTACACCCACTGTGGGGCTTCAACTGAATGACCCTGAGATCAAGAGTCGCATGGTCTGCCAACTGAGCCAGCCGGGCACCCTTGCATGAGTTCTTTATGTATTGTGGATATTAATCCCTTATTGGGTATATCATTTGCAAATATCTTCTTCCATTCATTTGGTTGCCTTCTTGTTCAGTTTCCTTTGCAAGCTTTTTAGTTCTGTGTAGCCCCATTTGTTTGGTTTTGGTTTTGTTTTCCTTGCCTAAGGAAAAGGATGAAAAAAAAAGTGCTAAGACTGATGAAGTGCTTACTGCTATGTTTTCTAGGTGTTTTATGGTTTCAGGTTTTACATTTAAGTCTTTAAGAATTTTTTTTAAAGATTTTATTTATTTATTTGACAGAGATCACAAGTAGGCAGAGAGGCAGGCAGAGAGAGATGGGGGAGAAGCAGGCTCTGCTGAGCAGAGAGCCTGATGCGGAACTTGATCCCAGGACCCTGAGACCATGACCCAAGCTGAAGGGCGAGGCTTAACCCACTGAGCCACCCAGGCGCCCTACATTTAAGTCTTTAATCTTGAATTTGGTTTTGGGTATGGCATGAGAAAGTGGTTCAATTTTATTCTTTTGGATATAGCTGTCCAGTCTTTTGATGCAGCTTTCTCCATTTTATATACTTGCCTCCTTTGTCGTAGATTAATGGAACATAGGTGTATGGGTTTATTTCTGAGCTCTCTGTTATATTCCATTGATCTTTGTGTCTGTGCCAATACCATA
Organism: Taxidea taxus jeffersonii; assembly: GCA_003697995.1. Lineage (NCBI taxonomy): Eukaryota > Metazoa > Chordata > Mammalia > Carnivora > Mustelidae > Taxidea > Taxidea taxus. Next base: position 16,999 of record ML103226.1, read on the forward strand.
CTGTTGTGAATACTATAACTTTGTAGTATATTTTAAAATCTGTAGGGATGCCTGGATTGCTCAGTCAGTTAAAATCAGAGTGTGATACCTTCAGCTTTGTTGTTGTTTCGCAAGATTGCTTTGGCTATTTGGGGTCTTTTGCGGCACCATACAAACTTTAGGATTCTTTGTTCTAGTTCTGTGAAAAATACCATTGGTGTTTTGGTAGGGATTACACTGAGTCTTTAGATTGCTTTGGGTAGTATGGACATAATAGTATTCCTCCAGTTCATGTCATGGCATATCTTTGCATTTGTATCTTCAGTTTCTTTCATCAGTGTCTTACAGTTTTCAGAGTACAGGGTTTTTTTGTTATTGTTTTTTTTTTTCTTCCTTGGTTCAGTGTAGTCCTGTGTGTTCTCTTTCTCTTTTTTGATGGAATTGTAAATGGGATTGTTTTCTTAATTTCTGTTTCTAGTAGTTTGTTATTAGTTTATATAAATGCAATAGATTTCTGTAAATTGATTTTGTATCCTACAACCTTATTTTTTTTTTTTTTAAAGATTTTATTTGTTTATTGGACAAACAGATCACAAGTAGGCAGAGAGGCAGGCAGAGGGAGAGAGAGAGAAGCAGACTCTCTGCCGAGCAGAGAGCCCGATGCGGGGTTCGATCCCAGGACCCTGGAATCATGACCAGAGCCGAAGGCAGAGGCTTAACCCACTGAGCCACCCAGGCGCCCCTCCTACAACGTTATTAAATTGATTTATTCTTAGAGGTTTTTGGTGGAGCTGTTGAGGTTTTCTAAATATAGTAGCATGTCATCTACAAATAGTGACAAGGTGCCTTGTATTTATTTTTCTTGCCTGATTACTGTTCATGCCCCTTAATTTCATTAACCACACCGTTTGTACCCGTCTCCCTGTCCTCCTCACTTCAGAAATGACAGGTTTTTTGAAAGAGAAGCAATTGCCATTCATAGCAAATAATGAAAAGCAGATCCATTATGATGGACGATGAAGATAATTGTTGATTGTGATCTCCAGTCTACTAAGTTTATCCTAAACCCTAGCTTAGGGACCTGGAAGTGGATCCCAGGGTGGGGACCCACAACACCCTCCACCCTCAGTCATGCACTTGCTCTTGTGCAGACTTTGTTGGGGAGGAGGAGGAATTTCCGGGATCCTTGTGAATAAGAGTGGGAAAGCAAATGATTTGTTACCATGGAATAGAGGAGAGAGCACATGGGTTAGTGCTGGACACAGGGCAGGCCCTAGAGACTATTTCTAGGAAGACAAAGGGGATTCTGGATCTTGAAAAAAAAAAGGAAAATCCACCTTACTCTTATCTTTCCAGTAGTTTGGCCTAATTGCTTGCTATTTGCAAGGAAAAATTAGCTCAGAATGAAGATGGTGGTTGGAATGCCCATCAGGTTAAATGTAGCTCTCTCATCCAAAGACCAGGGAGGAATAATTTCCTTGGAAGTAGGAGTCTGAGGTTAGCACCAGAATTCTAGAATTGCAGGAGCCTTGGGGATCTGGTTGTTTTGGGAACCCTTGCAGTTTGGTATACAAGGCTATATTTCATCTGTCTACCCCAGAGAAGTCTGCCCAGTTCTTGGGTAGCTCCACTGACCAATATATTGCAAGCCAGCTTTCTTAAGTGGCCCAGCCTTTCTGGTGTTTCTGCAAGAACCTCAACAGAGGCCCAAAGTGCTCACTAGGGAATGGAAACAGAACCATACCATGTGTGTGGGGTGTATATACCTTTGCTTAGGGAAGTCCCCATTTTTCTTAATTTTTTCTGGCCCGGCCACTATTATTCTGCCCCTTAACACATTTGAACACAGGGGTGATAATAGTTTATTGTCCCTAGTAGCAAATAAATCCCTCCTTGAAAACAACGTAGTCCTCAGTCATGCCCCTTTTGCTGGTTTGTGTTGGTGAGCCTAGAGTGGGGGAGATGAGGATGGCCTGAGGCCTTCCAGAGGAGGCAGAAGGCAGTGCGTGTGTATTGCCGCCAGTATTGCCGCTGCACGCAGCCAGGCCCTCCGACGCTGCCCTGAAAACTCATCTCCCAATGAAATTTCTTTCTTTCTTTTAAAGGATTTATTTTATTTATTTGAGAGAGAGAGTATGTGTGTGTGTGTGTGCATGAGCATGAGCTGGGGAAGGGGCAGAGGGAGAAAGTCTCGGCAGACTCCCTGCTGCGCATGGAACCTGACATGGGGCTTGAGCTCAGGATCCTGAGATCATGACCTAGGGTGAAATCAGGAGTCAGATGCTTAACCGACTGAGCGACCCAGGCACCCTGCAATGAAATTTCTAAGTGTAATTTCAGGCCCCTGGTTGAAATCCTTGAGAGAAAGAGGAGCCGAGCTAGAGCAGTGATGGGTTTGGACTTCCGTCTAAGCTGGAACACTGACATAGGTCTCTTGGTACTGAGGATCTTAGCTGGATGCCCCTTTGGTTATTGTACCATTGCCATGTTAAGTGTGAGTTCAGTTTTATCACTCTGAGCCCAAGTGAAGAACTTGAATCTGGCATGCCATGCCACATAAAGAGTGTAAAGAATGGTGCCTTGCATTGTATTATAGCTAGCTCTCAGGAAAAAAAAAAAAAAAGCCGTGATTTATGTCATTTGCTCATTTCTGTGGTGTAAATATTTCTCCTATGACCCATTTAAGCTACCAATGTGACATTAAACACACAGTTGGGAATATAAGGGCAGAGTCGTGGGAGCGGGCTCTAGCACGTCCCTGTACTGTCCTCCCATATGTTATCCATTGCATTCCAGCTGCTTGGAGGCTGGGGTGTTGGGGTCATGGGACAGGCCTATTGCCAACTCGTGGTGTACATGCACAAACTGCCTACTTCTTTCCCTGCTTCACTTGCTGTTGGCCTTTTGAGGTGGGCTACAGCTCAGCCTAGTGGACAGCTCAGATTCAGAGGTGGCAGTGGAGCAGATTTGGAGCCCTGTTGGGTCTGCCTGAAAATCATGGTGGCAGTAAGGGCACACCCTGGAGGTGACAGGGAGCTCCTTTAGGAGCTTTTCACCCTCTGTAATCCATCTGATTATTGGCTTCCTTACTTAGTTCCCAGGAAATATTCCTTCTCTCTGATACATATGTGCCTGATGTCTATTCTCATCACATCAGTATTACCTAAACTCCCATGCCCAGGTCAGATTCTAGCAAAGAAAAGCAAGGAAGCTTGACATATGCTGGCATACCAGGGACAAACTCAGACCATAATACCCTGTTCCATAGTATATCTCTTCTCTGAGAGCCAAATCCCAGGATTTAATTCAGCTCTTGATCCTGGAGAGGCTTGGGTTATTGATTTCTTGTCTAGGTCTTTTGTTTAGATTGGGGAGGAAGGCATGATTGGAAAAGTGGTCTTGGGAGTTCCTCAGGGACAGGTGATCTCGAGGCCCATATGCCTCTCCAGCTGGAAGTGACTGTAGGTTTTGAGATTGCCACATAGTTTGTTGAAGTACTGTTAGAATAAGGAGGGAACTGGGGGAGAGGGTGCTAAAGCCGTGAAGGCAAGCCAGGATCTGGTTCCTCTCTGGGTTTGCTAGTGTCACAGAGATTTGTTTGAGGTTGAGCAGGTGCTGCTCTGGTCAGATATGTCCAGCTGGACTCCCTCTGCTCTCTGCAGGGTGGTGGGTGTGCTTGAAGGGCACAGAAGTAGGTCTGGAAGCTGAAGCCGAAAAGATAGGTGGGCAGTGGTGTAACATTAGAGCATTTGTTTTGGGAGAGCCAGGACAGAGGTTGGAGTGGGGTGTTGTGTTAAATTTTTAAGTCTTGGTGTTTACTGTCTCACCTTCTCTATCTTTTGCAGTAGTATTTTGCCTTTGAGTAACTGTCCCCAGCTCCAGTGCTGCAGGCACATTGTTCCGGGGCCTCTGTGGTGCTCCTGATGCCCCTCACCCACTGTCGAAGATCCCCGGTGGGCGAGGGGGCGGCAGGGATCCTTCTCTCTCAGCTCTAATATATAAGGTAAGGAGAACTCTGGGGTGGAAGGCCTGGAGCAGAGCAGAGGGTCCACTCAGCAGCCGCTTAAGGGCAATAATGGCCTTTTTGAGTCTTCTCTTAGGCCAGGCCAGTAGGGGAATTGGGAAGGACTCTCTCAACCGAGGCTGCTCTGTGGCTTTTGGGGAGTACTGGGAGCAGGAAATCAGTGTTAAGCGAACGCTGCCATTTTCTTAGCTTGGTGGTCAGCACTTCAGTGCCAGTTCAGGGTCCTGAGTGGGAAGGAGATGATAAATGGGAGGGTTGCAAGAACACTTTTTGATGTGACTCCTCATTTTCTCTTGAGAAGTACCAAGGGCCAGGAGGAGCAGTTCTTCACGACTGTTAGACATTCTGATTTCCATCCCTTAATGGCCTGGTTGGGGGCAGGCTGGGTAGTGTAGAGGGGGTGCGTGGCAGGAGAAGGGGCTTTGCATCTCCATCATCTGTCATCCAGGCAGCATAGGCTACGTCCCAGGAGCTTTAGAGAATGCTAGCCATCTGCCCTAGGAATGATCTGGGCTGGGGCAGCCAGTCCTTTGCTGCCCTTTAATCTCCTGTGAGGCCCAGAAGTTGGCTTAGCTTCTCCCCAAGATTGGGGAGCAGGGTACCACCCAAGGGTGGCAGGGTGGCTGAGGTTTGGTCTCGAGGTTGTGCCCAGGGGAGACAACATGGACATGTAGTGTACCTGGAAGCAGGCATTGGTTGAGCTGTGTCCTAGCCAAGCCTTCACATACATCCTCATTTGTTTCTAATGCTTCTCTTTCAGAGAGAGAAGGGAAAGAATTTGGTGTTGGGGGACACACATGGGCTTAGAGTCAGGGAGACCTGGTTTGAATCTCAGCTCTGCCATTTACTAGCTACGGAGCCTTGGGACAGTTGCTTAATTATTCTGGGCCCCTAGTGCCTCAGACTTAAAATGGGGGTATTAGTAACTACCTCAGTGCTTCTGGTGGTGACTGAAAAGTGGGAAAGCACCTTGTTCAGTACTTGGCATCTAGTGGACACTTGGTAAATATTTCCCTTCCCATCATGCTGACTTGTAGCTGTCATCAGCTTGTCTTTGTGTCTGATGAGTGACGGATGGCTTCATTTAGCCAGCATGTGGCTCGACATTTTCAGTGTGTCCTTCGTCCCATACTGCCCTGAGATTGGCCCCAGAGGACTCCCAGATCACGTAGGTTAGGGAGCCTGTGATGTGGCCAGAACAGTAGTGACCTGGTCCTCTGACCTGATCTCCTCCCAGGACGAGAAGCTCACTGTGACCCAGGACCTCCCTGTGAATGATGGAAAACCTCACATTGTCCACTTCCAGTATGAGGTCACCGAGGTGAAAGTCTCTTCCTGGGATGCAGTCCTGTCCAGCCAGAGCCTGTTTGTAGAAATCCCAGATGGATTATTAGCTGATGGGAGCAAAGAAGGGTAAGGAGCAGGTGCTGGGGAGGGGGAAGGAGGGCCCATTCCAGAGAAGGGCATATACTTGTTGGGACCAACAGATGAACAGAGTGTCTGCCTTCTTCTCTAGCTCTGTGTTTCCCAAGCAGATACCAATTTGTGACAGTTTATTTTTAGCCAGTAAGACAGGCCTGCCGTAGGTTATAATTAAAGGAGATGATTATCACATTAACCAAATCCCTGTCATTTAATCAACCCATGGTTCACTCTTCTCAGCAGACATTAAATCCCCCTTGAGCTGCCATACAATGATGCCGTTCAAAAGGGCAGGAAGCTCTGAGCTACAGTGGGATTTCATTGGATTGGGCAAGGCCCTCCAAGGCAGCCAAGTGTGTAAGGAATAGTGGAATAGTCCTCAAGGCAGAGTTCTCTTGAGTTGCCCCTTTCTTCTGAGGAAATCTTTTAAGGCAGTGTCCGGACCCAGAGTCTGTGTCAGTGGCCGTGGTCATCAAACTGGGCAATTTTGGAAGACGACTGAAGAACCAGGTTCTCTCCCTAGGCCCCATATGGTTCTGTGAACTGCTTTAGTGGAGCTGGTTTGTATTAATTTCAGATGAAGAACCGTTATTCCAGGAAGAGAGAGCTCAGTAACATTTTTATTTGGAATCATAGCTTTTTTCTGCACTCAGGGCTCTTGAAATGGGAAGCTTCTCCCTAGAGGTTCCCTATTTATACGGCTGGCTGTAAGCCTCAGAGAAGGCTTTTTTTTTTTTTGGACGGAGGGTGGGAGGAAAGTCTAGAGAGGTGGTAATGGGCCTGAGTTGTTTTCTTTGCTTCTGGCAGATTGTTAGCACTGCTAGAGTTCGCTGAAGAGAAGATGAAAGTGAACTACGTCTTCATCTGCTTCAGGAAGGGCCGGGAAGACAGAGGTGAGGAATCAAAGTAGCCTGAAACCTACTGCCCAGACAGCGGGGAAGTAGTGAGGGGAAAAGGGGCCCCCTGTTCAGTGAAGTAGGGCTCTTGAATTTGCCATATAAACCCTGGGAAGTCATAGGGGTGGGAGTGCCTGGAGGGTCTTTAGTAAAGGCGTAGTACTTATTCATTCAATCTTTGTTTTTTGTTTTCCCTTGATTTGAACCTACCCTTGTGTTTCTTATCAGAATCCTTTTTACACTCTTCTGCAGCTCCACTCCTGAAGACCTTCAGCTTCTTGGGCTTTGAGATTGTGCGTCCAGGCCATCCCTGTGTTCCCTCTCGGCCAGATGTGATGTTCATGGTTTACCCCCTGGACCAGAACTTGTCTGATGAGGACTAATGGTCATAGAGGATGCTTTGCCCAAGAGCCACAGTGGGGGAAGAGGGGAAGTTAGGCAGCCCTGGGACAGAGGAGGGGGCTCCTTACTGTCTAGGGAAGGACGCTGAGGGGCTCAGGGTGAGGGTTGCCTATTGTGTTCTCGGAGTTGACTCGTTGAAATTGTTTTCCATAAAGAACAGTATAAACATATTATTCACATGTAATCACCAATAGTAAATGAAGATGTTTATGAACTGGCATTAGAAGCTTTTTAAACCGCGCTGTGTGATGTGCTCTATCTAGCCTAGGGGAGGACATTGCCTAGAGGGGGAGGGACTGTCTGGGTCCAGGGGTAAGGCCTGGAGGGCTGGTGGGCAGCACTGTCAGGCTTAGGTTCCCCTGCTGTTGGGCTTTCTTTTTTGGTTTTTAAGACTTGTATTTTCTTTCCTTGCTTCCTTTCAACCCAGACACTCCTGAGTATAGGCTTTTCCGCCCCTGGATGGTGTCCTTGTTTTTGGACACTCCACCTGGGCTCTTCTGCGTGCATTTGTGTCTGGCCTGGAGAAACCAGGTCTGACCCCCTCCTTCTTCACAGCTTAGTGTTTTTCTGGCATTTGGTTAAGCTGGCTTAATCTGTTTAATGTTATCAGTGCATTTTAAATAGGGGCATTGAAGTTCACTCCCACCACCAGGGCTTTCTTTGGGGTGCCTGGGCCTTAAAAACACTAGCCAGACTCCCAATTCTCAAATTACAGCCAGTTCTTGTTCCTGGCTGCAGGCCCAGGCCCCAGGGTGTCTCCTTCCTAGGGTCACAAAGAGCAGAGAGGAAGAGGAATAGCAACTCAGGGCCTGGGGGTCGTGTGGGAATCTGTTCTTAGGGACTGGATGCCTCTGGCTGGCTGAGTGTAGTGCTGACTGCCCCTCCTCTCTCTTTCTCAACAGGTTCTGAGTAGGGCCTGAGACCCTGCCCCATAAGGCTCAGGGGTGGGAATGAGGGTGTAGAAGTGGCCTGCCCTTTTCTGTTTTCACCGAACAGCTTGTTCTAAGGGGGGGAAGGAAGGGGAAGAGATCTAGATTGGGTGAGAGGGGGGTGGGGGTGTCAGGGAGGCAAGTGTGTTGTGTTACTGTGTCAATAAACTGATTTAAAGTTGTGGTTGGTCTGTTTTTCATTCCTGTACCAGGACTGGCTTTCTACCACTCTTCTTTTGAGTCTAGAGCCTAACGTAGCAGGGTGTGATAGGCACTTCTCAGCCCAAAAGCTGCGGTGCCTCAGGACAGACAAACCGGCTGAAGCCTCTGGGGCCACATTACACTGGGAGTCTGGGACAAACTGCCAGTACCCCCTAGAGAGGTATGTACACATCAGCTTCATCCAAAATAGAGGCTGTCCCCAGGATCCAAGCTGTTCTCAGTGTTTCCTTTTGTACAGAAGGCTGGGTCCTGAAACGGAGTTGACTTTTGCATGGAGCTGCCTGACATTCTCATTCCTGGAGGTGTTTAGAGGAAACAGCACACACCTTCCCTAGGACAGTGTGGCTGCCATTCCCCTTGTGCCACCAGCCTGACAAGTTTCCAGGGGCAGGGGCGCCTGGGTGGCTCAGTGGGTTAAAGCCTCTGCCTTCGGCTCAGGTCATGATCCCAGGGTCCTGGGATCAAGCCCCGCGTCGGGCTCTCTGTTCGGCAGGGAGCCTGCTTCCCCCCTCTCTCTGCCTACTTGTGATCTCTGTCAAATAAATAAAATCTTTAAAAAAAAGTTTCCAGGGGCACTGTAGGGAGCTAGGATTACTATTTTTTTTTTAGACTAGGCTCCACACCCAACATGGGGCTTGAACTCACAACCCTGAGATCAAGAACTACATGTTGGGTCATGCTTGGGTCAGCCAGATGCCCCTTAAATTCTCCTTTTTAATTTCTTGGGTGCTTACAGTAACATTTTTTCCCTTTTGCTTCTGTTTTCCCAAGTGCTGGGCAGGTTCTTCTTCAGCTTTGGAATGATCCACTGTTGAGCTGTGGCTGTCCTTATTTTTTCTGAGTCTTTAGCCCATTTTCACAGTATCCTATGTGGAGCTTACTTGTGTTTTCACACTGGGCCATGTTACTAAAAGTGAGTAACACCTCCACCTTCCACAATATTAGAAGGTCTGGACCTAGACATTCAGCTGGAATAGGAAGGACTCAAAGATATCCTTCACTGAGGAGATAATCCCTACAGGCAGCATAAAGGCAGGGACTGGAAAATGGTCACTACTGTGAGACACCTACAGTAGAGGTCCACGTGAATGTGGCCAAGTTAATGTAGACAGTGTAGGATCATGGTAAACTCAAGCCCAGAGAATCTACAAGACTGGGAAGAACCAAAACAAAAGGCAGTCCTTTACTAGTCCTTCATTCAAATAAGCAGAGGGGACAGGAAACATGCCTGAGTTTCTGCTGCCATCTGCTGGTAGAGCCCCTTTAATACAACTAGAGGTAGAAGGGCAGAATTGGAAACCCAGGTGCTCTGTTAAGATTTCCCTTTTGAGGGACGCCTGGGTGGCTCAGTTGGTTAAGCGGCTGCTTTTGGCTCGGGTCATGATCCCAGCGTCCTGGGATCGAGTCCCACATCAGGCTCCTTGCTCAGCAGGGAGCCTGCTTCTCCCTCTGCCTCTGCCTGCCACTCTGCCTGTGCTCGCTCCCCCAACCCCGACAAATAAATAAAATCTTTAAAAAAAAAAATTTCCCTTTCAAAAAAAAGAAATTTGCCAGATAAGACCACCAGCAGGAAAGAAATCTGGTACCCAAAAGTTGCACTCCAATTAAAAAGGTAACTTGGTATATTTTGAGGGGTTAATGGATAAGGAGGATATGTGAAAGGCAAACTAAGTCTAAATTTAAGAACAGGGACATTAAAAACTTTATTTAATAAATACAACAAATAATTTAAAAATATATTTCAATTCCAAAGCCAACTAAGAAAAGGAAGTAGAGAAAGGGGAAAAAAGGAGGAGCAGATCAGAGGAAAAAGAGAAAGTTCAAGAGACAGAACAATGGTTTGGTTGGGCTGTGTGTCAGAATGTACCACCCTTTAAAATTCTGATCAAATGCTCTTGACTCCTAAACCCTTAGCCCTTGTTCTGATGGGGTAGCCACAGGAGTCTACCAGCCAGGAATGATTCTCTGGGCTCTGGATCAGAGCACTCTGGAAGATGCAATCGGCGGGGGGAATATTGGGGTCAGTTTCTCACTTCTAAAAACCATCTGTTATAACCCCCAGGCAGGTTTAAGTAGTGCAAACTCTTAAGCGGAGAGCTCCTAGCTGCATAGTTTCACAAGTGAGTGTCCAAAGCCCAGGCCTTTGGGAGCCAGGGCCCAGGGTACCGAGGGGTCTGAAGCCACTTTGGTGAATGGGATCGAAGGGGGAAGACATGAAGAGACCAGGGCAGAGGAGCAAGCCCCTGGCTAAGCCAGTGGCTGAGCTGGAAAACACTGCTGGGCAAGAAAGGGCTGCAGGGCAGGTAGTCTGGACACTGGATTCAACAGTTTGCCATCAGCCAGGGAAGGTAGAGCTGAGGATGCATATGGAGCAGAACCAGGAAGATCAGGAAAGCTGAGGGAAAACAGAAGAGTGGGGAGGAAGGAGGAGGCAGCTCAGCAGCAAACTCCAGGAGAAATAACCAGCAGCCCTCACAGATTTGTGATTGTCTCTTAAAAAGATTTATTTTCTCTTCTTGCCTGAATGTACAAAGGCAAAAAGAGTACAGTTTGTATATATATATATTTATATATATATATATATATAAAAAACAAGGAACTTGGTAATGTACACTTTACAGAAGGGAAGAATCAGGAAGACTGAAATTAAATCCAACAGAGCAACGCCAATGGAACAAAAGCTATGAACAGCAACACTGCCCCTCCAGCCCGGGCCTCCAGCTCGCCCCAACCTGCTCCCAATTGGGGGGGGCTGAGCACCAAGGCAAGCGGGTGGGCTGGGGCAAGAGGGGCTGGGGGCGGGGCCTGGGAGGGGCTTGATCCCAGGAGGGGCCCATGGCAGAGGATCATCGGAAAGCTTCCTGGGATGCCCTAGTAGTAAAACAAATGACAAAGGCCCAGAATTATGGGGCCAACTAGCTGCCCAGTTGAATCACAGGGGCAGGAGAGTAGACACTGGGATGGTGACAGGGTACACAATATAATAAGCGACATGGGTGACCTCAAAGCCCGCGTACAGTTAACTCTAGCCCTTCTACAGTCTCACCCTCCCAACCCCCAAGCCACATCCTCTCACCCTCGCCTTGGAGCCTGGAGAGAAGATTCAAGAATCACCATTTCATTTCATGGGGTGCCCTCTTAACCCTTCTGCATGTGGTCTTTTGACCTGGAGACGTGTGGAAGGGATGAGGTAAGAGAAGGGAGCTTCATACATGTATATATACATGTACAGGCAGGGAAGGGGGATGAAGGCAACAGCACACCTTAAATGAGGAAGGAGATGTGAGCCCTGAAGAGCAGCTCTCCAAGCCGTGACTGTCCCAGCTGGGGGTGAGGCTCCTGCCTTCTAGCTTCTTGGGTGGAGCCCTGACAAACGGGGTCTTGGAAGAGGCCTGGGCAGGGGTGGCTCACAGTGAGCCTTGGTCTGGGGGTCGTGGCCCTGAACAGCACACTTTGCCAGCCTTTGCTCATGGGGCAGGGGGCGGGGGATCCTTGCTGAGTGTCTCATCTCTCTGAACAGGTCACAGGTACCCCCACCCATGGGCCGCCTCCCCATACAGAGCGGCTGGAGGTCGACAGCGGATCCCTCCCCAGCACTGGTCAAGGATCTCTGTTTCCTCTGCTGCTGCTTCGGGTTGTCTCAGGGAGAGAAGACCAGACCTGGTGAGGAGAGGGGGCTGGGGAAAAGGCAGTGCTACTCTGCTGCCATTGTTGCTTCCACCTGCTCTTCTGGACAGCTTAGCTCCTACTCTTCTCCAGAGGCTTGATACAAGGATCAGAGAGCCAAAGTGTTTTTTAAGGAAAAGGAAAAGCTGTCCCCTCTGCAGAACCCAAGACTGCCCTGCTAATAGAGAAGTTCCTCTTCTCTGTTATAGAACAAAGTGGAAAGGTCAGGAATGTGGGGCCAGGCCTGCCCAACGGGAAAGAAAATTACTCCCAACAGTTTCTTTACAATATGTACAGAGCACGCTGTAAGCCAGCGCCACAGATATAAAACACACAATATTTAAAAACAAACAGGAACAGAGATGGGCACTTGGCTCCACCCCACAGGAGCCTGGCAGGGCAGCATCAGGCTGAAATTCAAAGTCATCCTCCTCCTGGTGGGGTTGACTTAGGTTAGGTGGGGTGAAGGCATCCAAAGAAACTATTTCCATGGATAAAAGGGAAGTCAGTGCCCAGAGCACTGCCCTCCGGGTCTCCGGGTGAGCAGGAGGCAGAGGGAATGATGGGGGCGAGGGAGGCTGCTTAGGGGCCTGCTAAGTGGTCTAAAACAGTGGGTTTTGGGAGAGGGCTCAGAACCCAACTTGAATAAAAACAATGACATGAAAACCCAGAGGAAAGGTCTATAGGTCAGAGGGGCTCCTCTTAAGCAAATGACCCCAAGCCATTCAGAGTAGGGCTCTGGGGTTCTTGGCAAGCAGCCTCTGCCAGGCATTGTGCTTACTGTCCTCTACCTCCCTGCCCCAAACTGAGTCAGAGCCAAGTCCTTGCTCTTAAAGGGTCGCTTTGGCACTCTGGTCACAAATACCCCTCTCGAGCCTAGGCTGGTGTGTGTCAGTCTTTCTCAATCAAGAAGGCAAAGGCAAGATAGCCATGGGGAACAAAGGGATGATACCTCAAAAGCAAAGTAAGAGCTGAAGCTTCCCCTAGGCTGGGGAAGAAGTGACTCCAATACAGCTACCACATCCTCGTCCCTTTCCCAGGGCAGAGAGCATAAAGCCGGACTGGGAGACTGCACTTCCGAGGGGAGCAGAGAAATGTCCGCTGCCTCATAGCACAGCTCCACTGAGTACACTCTGTGGTTCTGAGGAGTAATGGCTTGGATGTGTTATGCCAGGGTGTAAGGAACACCTACCTTCCCACGGCCAGTGGCCCCTAAAACAAAAACATGTATTACGAAGAAACACAGCTTATATTGGCACACACGGGGTTATAGACTGAGCTATATAAAAGTCGTGTACTTGTATACAGAGCAATTGGGCTGTATATATTTGGGGCCCTAAATGAGGATACTCAGGTGGCTGAATGGACAGACATCGCTAAGAACTGCTGGGTGCTCCCAGGCCTGCCTCCTGGGCCTTGCCCTAAGGTGACCTGGCAGACTCCAAAGCTCCCCATGCTGGGGGGAATACTATTTTACCTGCCTGAGTCTTAAGAGCCAAGCACTGGAAAAGAAAAAGAGCGATCAGCATGGGGATCCCCCTGGGAAAGGCACCAAGGGGTCAGGAGGAAAGAGAGACAAGGGCAAGGAGTTGGGGGCTAGGAAGCAGCAGGACTTCGTGGGGACGCAGGTTCTGTTTCACAGACTCCATTCATGCTCCAGCTCCAGCTTACTCCCAGTATCCCTGGGGAGCCCTGTGCTGGTGTCGGGACCCCGGCCCTCTACCTGACGGCCAGCCCAAGGCCATGGTGGGGCAAACGCCTTGGTCTTCCTTTCCAGGCTAGGCTCTGAGCATTTATATGTGCTCACGTGAGAGGGCAGAAGTCTTCGTGTTTGAAGACCTTGTTTTCACAAGTACAGAGAAAACAGCCCCCAATTTCTTTCCTGAGATTCTAATTCCTCCACATGCTGCCAGTTCCCAGGGCCCAAACTGCTGGGGAGATGCAGGAATCTGGTGACGGTAATGACGGTAAGAGGGGTATGGCTGCTGTGCTGTCTTCAGACCTTACCCAGTGCTCAGGAGTCCCTCCCCCAGGGTGAGGGTGCTGGCACTGCTCCGGCAGCTGACCAGGGTCTTGGGGGAACAGAGCAGTGACTTCTCTGGGCTGAGGCCATGTTCCCCTGGCTCCTCCCCGTGCCTTCATCTCCACATGGGCCACAATAGTCATGACCATGGCCGAGAGAATAAATATTTTTGCTAAGTACCAGCTCTCCAGCTCCTGAGGAAGAGGGAGGGTCGGGGAGTCCAGGGATCTGGTGGAGGTGAGATAGCCAAGGGTCTGCCTTCGGTCATGGTAGGAACGGCAAACAGGATGACCAACACCATTTAACTGATGTCTGAACGGCACCTCCGGCACCTCCTTGGGTGAGCCAGTCCGGGCCCGTGAAGCTGACTTTATCCGGGCACTTGGTGTTCTGCAAGGGAAACATGGACAGATAACCAGGCACTCAGCCTGCGGGTATAACAACCACCAGGTGGCGCTCGGACAAAACGAACCGCAGGGGAGGCCAGTCCTGGCCCCTTGGGGACACCGGTGTTGGGCAGTTCTTGTTGGATGTACATGGCTTAACTAGAGACTGGGAGACCTCTATGAGAGGCTTGGCCAAGGTTCCACCATTTCCAGACCAGTGACCCCACACCTAGTCTCCATAAGGGTTCTGTGATCCAGGTATCAACTCTCCCTGCTCTACATGTTGTCCCAAATTAAAAAGTGACTTACCGTTCTCACCTCCGCGGGGGTGGGTAGAGTGAGGGAGTTGAGCCTTGCTGGCTGGCAACAATGGCTGTAGAAGAAAGCCCTGAGTGAGAAGGAGGACATGTTTAGTGTAACACTCCTAGAACCCTCCGATTAAACACCTTTTCTTTCTCAGCTTGGTATGGATAACAGGAGGAGTTTCTCCTTAAATTCCTGGCTTCCCTGAGTTTTGGGGTACTGACAGAAAAAAAAAAAATCTGGTACTTGGCCAGATATAGTGGCTGTGGACAGTACAGAGCGGACAGGCTCTATTTTTCAGCTGCTTGCTTCTCTTTGGCTATGGGAATACCTGGTCCTTATTCTTCTGAATATCAAAGCCAATTTTCTAGAGGAGTTTGAGAGTCCCTAAGCTCCGGGAGAGGAAATAAATGTCCTAGGCTTTAATGACTACCTGCAGGGGGCTGAGATCTAGACAGATTAGAAGCTCAAAAAGAAAAAATTAAAAAGGATTCTTGCTGGGGGTCCCTTGCTGTGGGCAATACTGCTAGGCTACTGGGATGAAGTCAAAAAGAGAGTTAGGGGAAGGAGGTTTACCTGCTGCGTAGGGTAAGTTGTACTGTGCTGGGAGCAACGAGTAGCCCAGATGGTGGTGGTGGTGGTGTGTGGACATCAGGCGTTGAGAAGGGGAGGTGCGGGGCCGGTCCACACTCCTTTCAGCCCCACCTGCTCCCCCGACGCTGCTACAGCTGCCACCGCCCCCAACCACCCCACAACCTCCCCGATCTCTCTCCTGAGACGTTTTATCAGTTATCTGGAAAAAAAGCAGACACAAAAGCACTACTGTGAGACACACACACACACAAGAGGCTCTGAGTCCACATTAGGACTCCTTACAAACGCAGGGCACCTAGAATTGTGGAGATGCCCGGTAAAGCCAATGCCGAGTCAGCCAGGCCGCACTGTAGTTAAGACCTGGACTTGCCTGCCCACCTTCCAGATTCTGGATCTGGGTTTTGTTAGCAGCCGGCGCCACTCACCGTGGGAGACTTGCTCTTGTAGTGACTGGCATGCTGCTGCAGGATGTCTAGAGCTTTGGACTCCGAGCTGGATTTACAACTGACACTGGGGCTGGCTCGCGCCTTGTCAGCATCTTCACCCCCTGAGACCTTGCTGCCGTATGGGGAGAAAGAGTAGCTGGAAGGTAGGTAGGAACCTGGGGGAGGAGAAATAAAATGGTCAGAAATGCGAGAAGTAGATGACTGTCTGTTTTAGTGACTGTGGTTAGGTGGATATCAGCTTTCCTACGCACAGGCGGAGGTGGTTCCAACCACGGTGTCTTCAGGCTGAAACTATTAGCGTGTCCTTTCTTTACTGAGCCATAGAGGCATACTAGCTAAGGGATGTTACGAACGTGGGCCTCAGCTTCTGGGGAATCAACTTCTCTAGAGCCTCAGCCTCAGAGATTCACCTTGAGAGGCATTATGGTGAAGTGGAAAGGTCAGAGGATTTGGAGTCAGTTGACCTTGGGATCAAATCTACTTCTCAAGACTTACCAGCTGGTTAGCCTTAAGTAAATTAACCCTTCTGAGCTTCAGTTTCTTTCCCATCAGAGGGAAGATACTAATGCTATTTCATAGGGAAGACTAAATGAAATCGTGTACACAAGTCACTGAGTAGTGTCTGGCCCACAGCAGGCACTGGCCAAGGTAAGTGTTATTTTTATGTGGATGGATGGAGTAACAGAGAGGAAGGAACACCACAGGCTGAGACAATTTCCTATCTCTGTTTGAAAAGTTTACTTGTGCTATTTAGAGTCTGCCTTACAGTGCTCGACCAGGAAGGATATCAAGACTAGGCTGGTCTCTCATAGGGAGGAGGGAGCTCTGGGGAGTGAAAAGAATGCTCTTCTGCCCCAGAAGCATCCCACATGACACTTCGGACAACAGAAAGCAGTGAGTACAGTTGAACAGGAGCACTGTCTTGTAACGAGTTAAAAACCACTTACGTCCCTACTTTGTGCCCCTCCCCAAGAATTCAGGGATGGCAGTGCCAAGAGCTTATCTTTCCCAAGCTGCGTGTTTTCTACTGGACTTTCCCCCACTCTGATTTCAAACAGATCTTCCCCTCTCCCACTGTCTTCCAACCTTCCAGCTGAACATGATCTTCTAAATGAACACATGCATTGTCCTGGTTTGAATTTTATTTGTTCCATGTGTCTCTCCCGATACAAGTAAGTTGTAAGCTCCTTAAGAGGGAACTAGTCTTTTCTTTCTTTTGTATTCCCCAAGATGCCTAACCCATTGCAAAGTGTAGAGTACGTGTTTAAAAAAATCCCAGCCGAGGGAAGATGGCAGTGGTAGAGAGGAAGGCGTTTTGCCTTCAGTTATCCAGGAAAACGGACTACAGAGGCAAGACTCTAGCTGGAGCAAGGGAGGAAGATGTGGTCCCTCAGACGATGGTCAGGGGTCATTCAAGGAGCTTGGGGCTAGACTGACTGCTCACAGAATGTCACATTCAAAATAGGGCAGTCATCTGTCCAGGCTCAGTCAGCCTTAGGGGTCTGCAAGAAAACTCTGGCTCTGAAATCTGTTTCATTTCCCTTCCTGGTTAGTGGAGCGCCAAGTGGGAAGGTGGGGGCTATACCTGGGTAGTTCTGCATCATCACAGCAGGCATGCCCCGGTAGCTGGGGTGGTTGGGGTCATAGGACTGGCTGTAGGAGTAGCCGTGCATGTAAGGGATGTAGGACTGGTGCTGGGTGAGCGGGGAAGACACAGGCACGTGGACACTCGGTCGGGGCTCCTTGCTCCCCAGGCGGGATTCCTCTGATGTGGACAGCTTGCAGTCATTACTTGTGCTTTCCTTCCCATCCTCCTTGGAGACAGAGTCCTTACTCCGACTCCTTTCTTCCTTCAGTTTGCGGTCCCGCTCCTCTTTCCACCGCTCATCCTCTGACTTAATGTCCGAGTACTTGGCAGGATAGACATACGTCCACATCCGGGGCTCTGCTTCCTAAAAATCAGAACGAGCACTGAGTGTTGTACAGATGAGAGCGAGATTTCAAGCTCAAGGTCGCAGGAGAAACACCAGAGCAGGTTAATACTAGACACCAGTGCAGGGTAAAATCTTGGCCTCTGTTGATCTTCATTTAGAAGGAACTCTGGTCCCTCTTTTTTAAAAAGCCTGCTCCCTCCCTGCCCGGGAGGAAAAAAGATGTGGGGAAGGAAAAGGAAAATCCACCAGTGGGTCTTCTTTAGGAGAATATGCATTCTGGGGAAAGGAGTCTTTGAATAAAAGAAGCTGCTCCCTTTCCAAGGAACTTTAGGTGGTTTCACTTCTTAAGAGCAAGCTAAGGGGCAGAGAGTCATGAGTGCTGCCCAGCTCAGAGGAGGGATGTCTAGTGGTGATACCAAGAAGCATGGGAAGACTTTCTAAGTCTCATGAGCACAGCATGATGTAAGACCAAGTTCTTAGTTCTAACTCTACCTATTAAAAAACCATTTTTTAAAAGATTTTATTTCTAAGTAATCTCTACATCCAATGTGGGGCTCGAACTTACAACCCTGAGATCAAGAGTTGCATGCTCACTGACTGAACCAGCCAGGGTCTCCACTATAAAATCTTTCAGGAAGTAGCTCAGCCTGAATAGTAACTCCCTCTAGGAAATAGATCACCATGAACTCACTCCACAGGAACCGAACAGGGGAAGAAACAATGGACTAGGAATTGAGATAATCTGAGTTCTAGTCCTGGCTCTGCTAGTGAAGTTGCAAGTGACCCTAGACAAATCAAGCTAACTTACCTGGGCCTCTCCTGTCAAATGGGAAAAACACCTTTTGCTTTTTATAAATGCTTTTTAAAAACACGAACATGATTTACAAAAGTAAAGAATCCTTTAAATTACAGACTACTCCTGCCCATCTCTGTTCTGCTGACCCCCACCTAAGGAGAGCCCTGATTTGTGAGGAAGAGAGAAAGGCTATCAAATACTATTTCTGTTTCCTCCCAGAACAGTTACCTGTCGGTACCAGAGTATGGGATCCACCTCTGCCTGCCGGCCACACTCAGCACCTGTCTTAGCCTCAGAGGCCTCCTTGCCTAGGTGGCTGGCCTCACTCAGCTTCACTTTAAGTCCTTCTGGGGCCTGGCTGGGGAGTTTGGAGGAGTCATCTAACTTGGGAATGATGACTGACTTGGCAGGGTCAGCCCCTGGCTCCTTGGCCTTCCCGGGTCCCGACTTGACCAGGTCCGTCAGGCTGGGGGCCTTGGTGAGAGTTGGTGGAATCGACGGCTTCTGCTTCCATTCTTCCTTGAGTGCGGCCTCCCGCTCCTTCAGGCCCAGCTCGGCCTTCTTGTCGAGCCCCCGCTGCTGCTGCTGCTGCTCCAGGCTCTGGCGCTTCTGCTGCTCCTCGTACTGCTGCCGGTAGGCCGTGTTGGTGCTCAGGAGGTGCGTGTGGTAACTCTGGTCGCTGTAGCCGTACGGGGGCACATAGGCATACTGGTTGTAGTACAGGGACTGCATGTACATGTTGGGACGCTGCTGGATGACCGAAGGCTGCTGGCTGGAACCGCTCAGTTCCGGTTTCTTTTCCTCACAGATATCGTTCTTCACTTTCCCCTCTATGCTCTCAGGCTCTTCATCCTTTTTTGTCTTCAGAGCCTGGCTCTCCACTCCTGCCTGGCTGTTGGGGTTCAGTGCCCCGGGGCTGGACTGTGCATAACTTGGAGAGTAGTAACTCTCAAAGCCTTGGTAATACGGTGAGTCTTTGCTCTGCGGCTGAGGGGGGAAAAGTGACTTCTTAGCCCCTTCCTTAACCAACTGTTCAGGGTCCTTTGATTTGACACTGTCCACTTTGCCCTCCCCATCCTCCCCAGCATCAGATATGTCAGAGTATGCAGGGCTGTTGGTTTTGACTGAGTTGGCTTCAGCTCCATTCTGGGTCACCACATGTAAGGGAGTCAGGGGCTGGGTAGGGGTGGTGCTATCTATGCGGCTACTGCCTCCGATTGAAGGGCTGGGGGCATTATCTGTGAAGCTGTAGATCTTGTCAGCTTCTGCCTTGATGCTAGCCAGTCGGCTTTGGTGGGGGTCTGAGGAGCCATTCAGGAGCCCCTCCATCTTCATCCCATCTCCCGATGATTCCCTGAATGGGCTTTTGCCTTCTTCTGCTCGACACACTTTCCCAGGGGTCAGAGGACTTTCAAGTTCCTTTGAAGACTCCTTCTTTTTTTTGTCTTTCTTTTTCTTGTCCTTGGCTGGAGTCAAGGCAGGGTTGACTGTGAAAGGTTCTCCCATCACAGTGGGCTTGGGCTGAATAGGTTTGAGTTGGGGGCTGTTGGGCATGGCTTGGACCACTGTGGTGGTCAAGCCTGAGGAGGAGCCTGGGCTTGCTGCTGTGAAGGTGGCGGTCTGGAAGGTGTAGATTTGCTGTGGGGGGATGGCAGGGGCAATAGGCCTTGCTGACTTTAAGCTTTTGGAAGGAATCTTTTCAGGCTTCAAACTGGAGGGTTTTTTACATTTTTCTTTTTCCATACACTTCCTTTCCAAAGAATCAAAGGCATCATTGCTTGTTTCATCCATTACTGAGGGTCCATCATCAGAGCCATCGTTTGATAAGGCCCCCAGGTCTGTGTCCCCTTCCCCACTCAGCTTTTTCTTACAGAGGCCTTTTGTGCTGAATTTGCTTGAAGGAGAAGGGCTATGGGGCTCTACGAGCCGAACTTTGGGGGTAGCTGAGCGGGCAGGGGACAAGGAACCTTTTTGTGAGACGGATGCACCATTGCAGCTCCCGAGGTCTGCATGGAGGGTGGGCTCCTCTCCGTACTCACTGTCTCCATCTGCTTCCGGCTTGCTGTCATCATCTGTGTGGGCATGGGCTTGGTGGTACTTAAGTCCATTGATGTGCTTATATTTTTTGTTGCAGTTTGGGTGGGGGCAGTCAATCAGGACTGGGGAGGGACAATTTCTGTCTAGAACAGTGGGTTCCACCTTGGTCCCAGGGAGGGGACCGGTGGCTGAGCCCATGGAATTCGTACGGACGCGCTTGCTCCCTTTGGAGTCCTCTGAGCTAGAATTCAGCTCCATGTCTGAAAGCGGTTTGTTTTTCCGCTTATTAGCTGAGGAAGGGCTGGCCTTGACATCTTCAGAGGTGCTACTGGCAGGTGGGCGATGCTCTGAAGAATTTTGGCTGCCCCGACGGCCTTTGCTATTGGCTCCTGCTCGGGTTTTGCTGCTGCTGCTGGTCCCTTTGCTGTCGGAGGCTGTGGCTGTCTCATTGACAGGTGTGTTACTGTTGGGACGCATGCGTTTGCCTCTACCCCGGCCATTGCGCATTTCCAAGTCACTGGTAGGGGAGTCGCAGAACCTTGGCAAAGGGCAAACACAACAGGATATTATTAAGAAGATAAAACAACTTCAAACCAGTTTAGCTGCCTCCAGAAGAACTGTCCAGATGGTAACTATCATTTTCAATGAATATGAATTGTTAAAGGAACTTTTGAAAGCGTGGGAACTGCATTAAGTGGTGAGCTCCTAGGATGCTATCTGCTTGCTAGTTGTACATCATTCCCCAACATCTGGGTTCCCCAAATCCTGGCAAACTGGATACAAACAAGCTGTAAAGTGCCATTTACTGAAATGTCAACCAGAAAGGGTCCTTGTGAAACTCACATTGTCTAGTGTTCATAAAAATGAAAATGTTCTTGAGTTTAAACTCCTTGGAGATGGCTACCATCAAAAATCAGCATCAATGATAGTTTGTTTACCCACAGGCAGCCTCGGTGGACTTGGTCTCAAGGTAATTCCAGATGAAGGCTTAAACAGGATCTCCTCCCCAATGCCTATGCAACCCGTCAACACATAATTCATTTATTCTTCTTGAATGCCAGAGCAGGAGAGTGCCTTCCCTCAACCTGACACCATCATATTCTTTAAAAGCTGGGTGTCTTAAAAGTGATCCAACTCTAACAGCATGAAGGCTTAAGGGATCAGTGATTAGGGTGGCTGAGACTAATATGCGCCAAAAAGCTGTAAAATGCTTACCTGGGGGGTGCCCAATCATGCCGCGTGCAGTCAAGAAGTGTACCTACATATGTCTTGTTCCTCCATGTTACATTCACCACCAACATCCCTGGAAGACAAGAGGATTCAGATACAGACAAGAGCAACCCTGCTGGCCACGGACAAGAGTGTTTTTCATTTGAGGATTCTGGCTCCTGTAGGAGGGTTTAGGTGGTGCTCTGGGTCCCCATGAGACACACAGGATTGGGCCAAAACATCACTATGGGAACTGCCTAGTCAGCTCCATAGATTTATAAGATTTAGTGTCATACTGACATCAGATTTCTCTTTTAAAGAATAAAACATCACAGTTAAAAAGCACTATTTGCTATTTCTCAAACTTTCTATTGACAGGATCATGCTGACGTGTAACTTACCTTTCTCATTAACCTATAAATCTGAGATGTATCTATGCGGACATGAAAAGCTTAACTTATTTTAACTGTGCTCATGTACGACTGAGCATATATGTGCTCACATACATATGATTTGACCACAATTTTCAAGTTCTTCTACTGATGGATATTTAGGATATTTTGAGCATTGCACTCAAATAATATCACAGTGAACACTCTGTCTTGCTCATATTATTTAAAAATGGTTTTGGATGGATAATATAGTCATACTTCTAAATTCAAAGCTAGCAAACAAATTGCAATAAAAATGAAGTGTCCCTCCTGTCACTGTTCTCCAGCCTTCTAGTTCCTCTACCCAGAAACATCCATGGATCCACACAATCCTCCAGAGAGATTTTATACATTTATAAACAAATAAACATTTATATATACAATATAAACAAATATACATTCTTCTCAAATGGTAGCAATATACGATGTTCTGTACTTTTTTCATCTAAACATATATTTTGGATCATTCCATATCAGGACACATAGAACTACTTCATTTCAATGGCTGCATCTGAATGGTTTCAAAGTGTACTATAATTTATTTAATCAGAACCCTGGTGATGGATATTTAGGTTGCGCCACTATTCTGCTATTACAAATAACACTAAATGGATAATCTTGTACAAATGTTTTATCTTACTTATATGAGTATTTCTGTAAGGTAAATTCCTGTGAGTAAAACTGTTAATCACAGAGCACTTGTATTTGGATCTTGTTAAATACTACCAAACTGCCATCAAAGAAGATATACTAATTTATACACCCATCAGTAGTGCATGGGAACACCAGCTGTCCTCTTCCTTTGGAAATAGTGTTCTCGAACTTGTTGATCTTTGGCAACATGAGAGGAGAAAAAGAGTGTTTTTTGTAGTTTTAATTTAATGTTTCTTATCATGAGTCTGTATATCATATTTTTTTTTTAAGGTTTTATTTATTTATTTGACACAGAGAGATCACAAGTAGGCAGAAAGGCAGGCAGAGAGAGAGAAGGGAGGGAAGCAGGCTCCCAGCTGAGCAGAGAGCCCGATGCGGGACCCGATCCCAGGACCCTGAGATCATGACCTGAGCCGAAGGCAGCGGCTTAATCCACTGAGCCACCCAGGCGCCCCTGTATATCATATTTTAAGACGTCATTATGAGATGTATTTCCTTCCTAACTGAATTGTCTGTTCAAATCCTTTGCTCATTTTTCTACTGAAATATGTAGTCTTTGACTTACTTGTAACTCTTAATATACTAAAATAAGCCCATTGTTTGTTGTACAAATCATGTATTTCCCCATGGTTTGTCATGTGCTAATGGTGGCTAATGCTCTGTAGACATTATTTGCCTTAAAAAAAAAAGATTTATTTATTTGAGAGAGACAGATATAGTGACAGAGAACACAAGCAGGGAGAAGGGAGAAGCAGGTTCCCTGCTGAGCACAAAGCCCAAAGCAGGGCTAGATCCCAGCTCCTGGGATCATGACCTTTGAGCTAAAGGCAGATGCTTAACTGACTGAGCCAACCAGGCACCCCTATTTACCTTTTTATTTTTTTAAAAGATTTTATTTATTTATTTGACACAGAGAGAGATCACAGGTAGGCAGAGAGGCAGGCAGAGAGAGGGGGTGGGGAAGCAGGCTCCCCGCTGAGCAGAGAACCCGACTCGGGACTCGATCCTAGGACCCTGAGATCATGACCTGAGCCGAATGCAGAGGCCCAACCCTCTGAGCCACCCAGGCGTCCCCCTATTTACCTTTTTTTTTTTTTTAAAGATTTTATTTATTTATTTGTTAGAGAGAGAGAGCGAGCGAGCACAGGCAGACAGAGAGGCAGGCAGAGGCAGAGGGAGAAGCAGGCTCCCGGCAGAGCAAGGAGCCCGATGTGGGACTCGATCCCAGGACGCTGGGATCATGACCTGAGCCGAAGGCAGCCGCTTAACCAACTGAGCCACTCAGGCGTCCCCCTATTTACCTTTTTAATGAAGGTTTATTTAAGTACTCTCTATACCCAAGGTGGGGCTCAAACTCATGAGCCCTGAAGTCAAGAGTTGCATGCTGTACTGACTGAGCCAGCCAGGTGCCCCGAAATTATTGACTTTTATGTTGTTACATTTATCAGCCTTTTATTTTATAGCTTTAGAGTTTTTTGGTCCTATTTCAAAAGGCTTTCCTTGGGACGCCTGGGTGGCTCAGTTGGTTAAGCGGCTGCCTTTGGCTCAGGTCATGATCCCAGCGTCCTGGGATGGAGTCCCACATCGGGCTCCTTGCTCGGCAGGGAGCCTGCTTCTCCCCTCTGCCTCTGCCTTCCTCTCTGTCTGCCTGTGCTCGCTCGCTCTAACTAATAAATACATAAAATCTTAAAAAAAAAAAAAAAAGGCTTTCCTTATTTCATCACTTCATTAATAGTTTTTTCTTATGGTATCTTTTAGTACTTTTATAGTTGTTTTTTTATTATTTTTTTATTTTTTAAAGATTTTATTTATTTATTTGAGAGACAGAGATCACAAGTAGGCAGAGAGGCAGACGGGGGTGGGGGGAAGCAGGCTCCCTGCTGAGCAGAGAGCCCGATGCGGGGCTCCATCCCAGGACCCTGGGATCATGACCTGAGCCGAAAGCAGAGGCTTTAACCCACTGAGCCACCCAGGCGCCCCTATAGTTGTTTTTTTTTAAGATTTTATTTATTTACTTGACAGAGAAAGAGAGAGACAGCGAGAGAAGGAACACAAGCAGAGGGAGTGAGGGAGTGGGAGAAGCAGACTCCCACTGAGCAGGGAGCGCTGATGCAGGGCTCGATCCCAGGACCCTGGGATCATGACCTGAGCCAAAGGCAGATGCTTAATGACTCAGCCACCCAGGAGCCCAATATAGTTTGACTTTTTTTATCTTTAAATCTTTGATCCAACTGAAATTCAATCTGGTATAAAACTTTTTTTTTTTAAAGTAATCTCCATATCCAACATGGGACTCAAACTCATGACCGGGAGATCAAGAGTCAGATGCTCTACTGACTGAGCCAGGCACCCCTAAAACAACTTTTTAATTTTGTTTTTGTGGCTTATTTATCCTCTTAAGTATTTTTGGTTAATTCCACATTTTAGTGAAGTCAAATATATTGAGCTTTTCTTTTATGGCTTATGCTTTTTATGTTTTATCACAAAGTCAATAACATTATACCATGAGACACTTTAAAGTTATTATTTACAAGCTATAAATAGTTTTTACATTTTTAATGGTAGAAAAAATGAAAAGGAGAATATCATTTTATGTTATGTGAAATTATATGTCATGTGATCTGAATAAAGTTTTATTGGAATCATAACCACACTTACTCATTTATGCACTGTCTATGCCTGATTTCAGGCCGCAAGGCAGAGTTACATACGCAACAGAAAGGCTGCATGGCCTGCCAAGCCTAAAATATTTACTATCTGGCTCTTTGAGAACAAGTTTGCTAGCCCATTTTAGATCTTTTTTCCTTTCAAATATAAGCATTTAAAGGTATGAATTTCCCTCATAGCCTACTTTAGCTGCATTCCACAAGCTTTGGTATGTTTTCATGATCATTCAGGTCCAAACATTTTCTAGTTTCCCTGGTGATTTCCTTTTTGATCCTGGATTATTTAGAAAAGTGTTGTCAAATTTCCAACTATCTAGAGACTTTCCCAATATCTTTTGTTATTCATTTCTAATATAATTTGATTCTAATATAATTTGTGGCACAGAACATACTCTATATGATTTCAAACCTTTCAAATTTGGAGAACTTCTGGTCTGAAATATGATCTATCTTGAAGAACGTTCCATGTGCACCCGAAAGTAGCATCTTAAAAAGTGTACTCTGTAGTTTTAGGGTTTCTATAAATGAATGATATTATTCAAATCTACTCTATGGCCACTAATTTTCTGCCACCTTATCAATTACTTGCCCCCTCTTTTTGCTAACTGGAATTTCTATTCCTCTAGAAGCTGGATGTTCTAGATTAATCCTCTTTTTTTAATCTCTTACTCCTGTTTTCCACTCCTTTGTCTATATTTTATATTCTAAGGGATTTCCTTCATCTTCTAAGTTATATTCTGAAATTTCCATTTTTACTACTGTATTATTTTAAAAGGGCATCCTGTTGTTTCATAGATAATGTTTTTTTCTCTAAAGATATTTAATTAATAGTTGACCCTTGAACAACAAAGGTTTAAAGTGCATGGGTCTCCGTATACATGGATTTATTCTTTTTAAAGATTTATCCATTTATTTGAGAAAGAGCGTGTATGTGCAAGCACCTATGAGTGTGGAAAGGAGCAGAAAGACTCTCAAGGCATACTCCCTGGGGAGCAGATGACCTGGGCTGAAACCAGGGTTGGACAAAACTAGGAATGTGATGTTTAACTGACTAACTGACTGAGCCACCAAGGTGCCTGCAGATTTTTTTTTTTTTAATACAGTACAGTACTGTAAATGTATTTTCTCTTATGATTTTTTTTAATTTTTAAAAATAAATTCCAAGGGGCCTAGGTGGCTTATTCAGTTAAGCATCTGACCCTTGGTTTTGGCTCAGGTCTTAATCTTGTGTTGTGGGATGGAGCCTCTTGTCAGTCTCCATGCTTGGCACAGAGTCTGCTTGTCCTTTTCACTCCACCTGCCTGCTCTCACGTGTGCGTTCTTTCTCAATAATAAAATAAAATAAAATAAATTCCAGTATAATTAACATACTGTGTTATATTAGTTTCAGGTGTATAATACACCATTACTCAGTGCTCATCGTAAGTATACTCCTTATTTCTTGGCCCTCTTTTCTCCAAACCTTAGATAAAAAACAAAGAAACAACAACTAAAAAACAAGCTTTTGTGTTTTCAGTTCTCTTAAATCAGTGCTTGTATGTTTGCTTTCTAGTTTCCAAATTTCTTTTGATTATTCTTGTTTGTAGTAGAGTTTTATCTGTTTCTTAAAAAATTTTTTAGATTAAAAAAAAAATTTTTATTTACTTATTTGCCAGAGAGAGAGAGAGCGCACAAGCAGGAGGAGCGGCAAGCAGAGGGAGCAGAGGGAGAAGCAGGCTCCCACTGAGCAAGGAGCCTGATGTGGGACTCGATCCCAAAACACTGAGATCATGACTTAAGCTAAAGGCACATGCTTAACCAACTGAGCTACCCAGGCATCCCTTGTCTTCTTCTTCTTCTTCTTTTTTAAAAAAATATTTATTTATTTGAGAGAGAGAAAGAGATAGAGGGCACAGGAGTGAATGCACACAAGTGGGGGGAGGGCTAAAGGGAGAGGGAGAATCTCCAGCAGGCTCCCCCGAGGGCTCTGATTCCAGGACCCTGAGATTATGACTGGAGCCTAAGTCGGATACTTAACTGACTGAGCCACCCAGATGCCTCAGTCTTATCTGATTTTAAAGAAACCTGTGAGTTTATACCTTAAAAACAAAATCCCTTTACTGACATTTGAATGAATTATAAAGGGAGAAACTGGGAGGTAAATATGTACTTTCAATCTATCATGTTTAACTAAAATAATGCATTTACTTTATCTGATATATTTCCTTTTTTTTTTCTTAAAGATTTTATTTATTTGACAGAGAGATCACAAGTAGACAGAGAGGCAGGCGGAGAGCAGAGAGCAGATGCTGAGCAAAGAGCCGGATGCTGGGCTCGACCCCAGGACCCTGAGATCATGATCCAAGCTGAAAGCAGAGGCCCAACTCACTGAGCCACCCAGGTGCCCGTATGGTATATTTCAAATGTACAAACTATCTAAACAGGTTTCTAATTAGAACCTAATTCAGGAAAATTATCACCTATTATATATTCATTTACTGTCTCTCTGCCATTCTTTCAATCTCTTTTATCCCCTAGGACTCCCATCTAATATGTGTTAGAGCCTCTCAAGCCATTATCTCTCTATTTAAGTTGATCTCTCATGAATTTTTTCTCTTTGTGTTTGATTTTTCCCATTTATAATTTGTTCCTAGAATTTATCTAAGGTATTGAGTTAAAATTTTTTTTCAATTACTATTATACATATTTCAAAGACTGTCATTTACAAAATCTTAAACTGGTTAATTTTTTATATCTACATAACATTATTTAATTTCTAGCTCTTTAGCTCTCAGTTGTTTTTTTTAAAGATCTTATTTATTTGACAGAGAGAGAAAGAGAAAGAGAGCACAAGCAGGGGGAGTGGCAGGCAGAGGGAGAAGCAGGCTCCCCAAGGAACAGGTAGCTCCATGTGGGTCTTGATCCCAGGACCCTGGGATCATGATCTGATCTGAAGTCAGACACTTAACTGACTGAGCCACACAGGTGCCCCAGACTTATTACAGTCTTTATTTGTACCACACAATAACTTCATTAGGTGTTCATTCAATTCCTGGTGGTTAATTTTTTTTTTTTAAGACTGTATTTATTTATTTGACAGACAGAGATCACAAGTAGGCAGAGAGGCAGGCAGAGAAAGAGGACCCTGGGATCATGACCTGAGCCGAAGGCAGAGGCTTTAACCCACTGAGCCACCCAGGCGCCCCCTGGTGGTTAAATTCTTAAAAGTACTTTTTACACTGAGATAATTATAGATTCACATACAGTTGTAAGAAATAACAGAAACCCCACTGTACCTTTATTGTTTCCCCTAATGGCAACATCTTTCAAAACTATAGTATTATATCCCAACCAGGAATCTAAAAATGACACATCAAAATACAAAATATGTTCCTCAACACAAGGATAAAGGATATCTTCTGTTGCCCCTTTACAGCTTCACTCACTTCCCTCTGGCACTCATCCTTCCTTAATTCCTGGTAACTACTAATCTGTTATCCATTTCTGTAATTTTGTCATTTTAACAATGTTATATAAATGGAATCACACAGCATATAACCTTTTGGGACTGTCTCGCCACCCCCACTTTACAGCATATAATTATCTGGAGATTCATCCAAGCTGTTGCATGTATCAGCAGCTCAGTCTTTTTTAATTGGTGAGTGGTATTCCCTAGTATGGATGTACCAGTTTGTTTTACCACTTACCTGCTGAATGTGAAGGACATTTGGGTTGTTTCCAGTTTGGGGCTATTAGGAATAAAGCTGCTATAAAGATTTATGTACAGGCTTTCAGTGAACTTGAGTTTTTATCTCTCTCAGATAAATACCCAGGAGTGCAATTACTGGAACATATTATAGTTGCATATTTAGTTTTTTAAGAAACTGCCAAATTGTTTTCCAGAGTAGCTATACTCATACATTCCCACCAACCATGCATGAGAGTTCCAGATTCACTGCATTTTTGCCAATATTTGGCATTAACTTTTAATTTTTAGCATTTCTAACAGTGTGTAGTAATGTCTCATATTGTAGTTTTAATTTGCATTTCTGTAATGGCTAATGATGTTGAACATCTTTTTATATGCTTATTTTCCATCTGCATATCCTCTTTGGTGAAATATCTGTTCATGTCTTTAGCCTACTTTCTGACTAGATTGTTTTCTATTATTGAGTTTCAAGAGTTCTTTATATATTCTGGATACTAGTCCTTTTTTGGACATTTTCTTCTATTCTCTAGCTTGACTTTTCACATCTTCACAGGGTCTTACATAAACCAAGCATTTTTAATTTTGATGAAATACAATTTATCCATATACCTTTTATGACTGTGCTCTTGGTGTCAAGTCTAAGAACTCTTTGCCTAACCCTACTCTTTGCCTACTAAAGATTTTCTTTTAGGTTTATGTTTTCTATTTAGGTCCTTGATCCTTTCACAGTTAGTTTTTTGTGTATGATTCTTTTTCCTTTGTTTTGGCCCATGATGTCCACTTGTTCCAACACCAGTTGTTCAAAAAGGCTATCTTTCCTCCCAAGAACTGCTTTTGCACCTCTGCCAAAATCAGCTGGGTGTATTTGTATGTCTATTCTGGGTTCTCTGTTTTGTTCTCCTGGTCTGTATCTTTCCATCTGCCAATATCACAGCCTTGATTAGTGTGGCTATAAAATTAGTCTTGAAATCAGGGGTCTGATTCCTCCCACTTTATTTTTCTTTTTCAAAACTGTTTTAGCTATTTGTGTCCCTTTGGCCTTCCCATATAAATTTTAGAATAATCTTGTCCACATCTACAAAATATCTTGCTATAATTTTTATAGGAATTAACATTAAACCTGAATATCAATTTGGGGAAATCTGACATCTTTACTATGTACTCCTCATTCATTTAGATCTTCTTTGATTTCTTTTATCAGCTTTGTATAGTTTCAGCACATAAATCTTACAGGTATTTTGTTAGATTTACATCTAAGGATTTCATTTAAAAAATATTTTATTTAAATATTTTAGAGCTAGGCAGTGCACAAACAGGGGAAGAAACAGAGGGAGAGGGATAAGCATACTCCACACTGAGTCCAGAGCCTGACATGGGGCTTGATCCATGATCCTGAGATCATAACCTGAGCTCCAAGGATTTCACTTTTTTGAGCTACTGTGAATGGTATTATATTTTTAATTTCCGTGCCCATTTGTTCATAGCTAGCATGTAATAGACCTAGAACTTATTTTTATATGTTTATCCTATATTCTACAACCTAGTTGAACTTTTACTCATTAGTTCTAAGAGTTTATTATATACTCACTGAGATTTTCTATTTAGACAATCATGGAATGTGCAAATACGTACACTTGTATTTCTTCCTTTCTGATCTGTGTGCCTTTTATTTCCTTTTCTTGTCTGGTTGCACTAGCTAGAACTTCCAGCACTATGTTAGATAAGGGTACTGAGAACAGACGTCCTTGCCTTGTTCCTGCTCTTACTGGGGTAAACATTCAGTCTTTCATTATGAAGTATAATGTTTGGCTCCTTGTTGGGGATACAAGGCAAAAAGAAAACCCAGTTGTTCCACAAGATTTGAGGTCCCTAATGGTCTGCCTTCTCTCCCCCACCTTCACAATCTTTTTTTTTTTTTTTAAAGATTTTATTTATTTGTCAGAGAGAGAGAGAGAGAGAGAGGACATAAGCAGGGATAGGGGCAAAGGGAGCAAGGATTAGCAAGGAGCCTGGGATCATGACATGAGCTAAAGTCAGATGCTTAACCGACTGAGCCACCCAGGAGCTCCCTGAACAGGTCTTTTAATGCCTCTGCCAGTAGAAGAAATTTAAGATATCACAGTTCTAATCATTG
The DNA here is from genome assembly GCA_003697995.1 of Taxidea taxus jeffersonii. Lineage (NCBI taxonomy): Eukaryota > Metazoa > Chordata > Mammalia > Carnivora > Mustelidae > Taxidea > Taxidea taxus. The sequence continues at coordinate 47,840 of ML103226.1, forward strand.
TATCAGAAAGCAGCTTGACATACTTCTTCACAACTCCTTCAGCTTCCCTCCTCCCCCATTTAATTAACTTCTGGAAGTCTCATTTCATGAGGCTGGTTGGGGGATGGCATCTCCCCTGGCTTCAAGTTCTGTCTCTTTATGGGGCATTTTAGTGTCTGGTTACTGCTCAAAAACTCATCTCTCAGGCACCATTCTCTATTCACTGGAGGCCAGCAGGCCCCCAGTTTCAGCTTCACCCAGTGACTTGTATCTCTCCTATTTTTGGTCCATGAAGGTGGTTATTTTGTTCTTGGGCCCAAATATGTTGCTTTCTACTTTATATATTTTATTTCTTGCTATGTGTCTGGAACACAGGGCATGTGTCAAAAGTTTGAACACAGTCAATCATCTTGATTGGAAGTCCCAAAGCACATTTTCTATGTAATTTATTTGTAGAGTAAGTTTGGGAACTCTAGAATTAGTCTTTACTTTGTCTTTGGTCATACACTAATAAAATACTATTTCACCCAGCACTCCCAGAGCATATCTGTAGTAATTCACCCATATTCATTTTCTTCTTTGATGTGGAATGTGACTGTCTAAAAGATCAATGGACTTGGAATTAGAAAACCTTAGTCCAAAATCTCACTCTATTACAGTATAACCTTGGTCAAGTCACTTAAACTCTTTGCCTCTCAGATTTCTTTTAATAGTTTTTTTTTTTTTTAAGATTTTATTCATTTATCTGACAGAGATCACAAGTAGGCAGAGAGGGTAGGGGGGAAACAGGCTCTCCACTGAGCAGAGAGCTTGATGTGGGGCTTGATCCCAGGACCCTGGGACCACGACCTGAGCCAAAGGCAGAGGCTTCAACCGACTGAGCCACCCAGGTGCCCCTCTCAGATTTAAAAATAATAATAAAATAAAATAAAAATTATATATATACATATAATTTTTATTATTATTTATTTGACAGAGAGACAGAGAGGGAACACAAGCAGGGGGCATGGAAGAGGGAGAAGAAGGCTTCCTGCTGAGCAGGGAACCTGATGTGGGGCTTGATCCCAGGAGTCTGGGATCATGACCTGATCTGAAGGCAGGAAGGCAAAGTGTTAACGACTGAGCCACCCAGGCACTCTGCCTCTCAGATTTTTACTCAATACTCCAGGATTAAGATGGAAATAAATTATACATTTGTTAAATTAGATAACCAGCCCACGGTAGCTTTTCTATAAGTCAAAGAAAATGCTTTAGACAAAACCAAAGAACATCAGTACTTGTACCCTGAACTCTTGAGCAAGGCTTTAAATCTTATTTAATCCCTGTTTTCTTTCAAATCGAATCTTAGGACACTTGATCACACAAGGGAGTTGGGGGGAAAAATCAGATCACACAAGGGAGTTGGGGGGGAAAAAAGGGATTATCCTACCAGAAAGTCTCACTAATGAAATCAGGGCAGAAAAAACTTTGGTTTAGCCAAATGGATTCTAACTCAAACATTTACTGCACATCTATTATGTGCTAGGTGTTTTCATACTCATTATCTTGTGAAATATTCACAGCCTTGTTCACCTTTTTGAATAAGGCAGGCCATATAGAGAAAGCACAGTCCTTCCAACAATCCTGGTCATACAGTGGTTGTTATAGCTACTCTGCAAACAAGGAAATGAGAGCCAAGAAAGGTTAAGTAATTTATCAAAGACCTCATTATTTATTAGTGGTCAAGATATCTGTGCCTGTACAGTTATCTGTAATGGATTCTGGATTCTTTACATAATTTCCTTAAAATATCCCTTTGTTTTCATCTTAGATAAAAGACACATACAGGATTGCAGGGAGGAAAAGGACAGGATTGCAAGGAGGTAAAGGACAGAATTCCTATCCCTTTTCAGGGCCCTGACATCTTAAGGGAAATGGCAAACCTCTTAAGAAAGCAATTAGGCTATATTCTCTATAGCCATTAGCAAAGTGAATTCAAATGGATGTCTCTTCCCAGTGACGGACTCCTCTGATTACTGCATTACGAATTTGGATAGGAAAAGAGTCCACTTATTTCTAGACAATGTAAGACTTAGAGACAGGCACCTCATTAATAAGGGCAGATGAGCACAGCTGTATATAGAAAGCAGCAATATAATTTGAAGATGAATGTTACTCATACTCTTGAAACAGCTGGGCAGGAACAAATGTTTATAAATCTGTCTTCTTCCTCTAGTATAAGCTGCAAACCCTAGCAATAATGAATGAGCTGAAAAGAAGACAGGTCAGACAGAGTGCTGGAAATGGAAGAGGGGAAGCAGAAAAATTCTAATATGGAAAAACAAAATGGAGGCTTGTTTAAATGTCAAAGCAAACACATTTTTCTGAAGTGTAACTCTCTTCCTACAAGGTTCCGAGTTGAGGCAGCTGGAAGAATAAGAGGACAGGAAGAAAAGAGCAGAAAATAACACTTAACAGACTTAGTTTCTCTATTAGCGCAGCATGTAGGCTGAAGAGAAAGAAAAATTGGTTTCCATTTTAGAAAGTTTGTGTGTGTGTGTGTGTGTGT